>CACRXP010000375.1:170009-182796 GCA_902702965.1 Spirometra erinaceieuropaei | reverse complement strand
CGTCAAGCATGCCTGCGATCGCAGCGGTGGGACAAGCAGATAGACATAACAACGATCGTTGTATGTTGAGTTGTCATTTGTAAAGTGTTCATTGTTGACTGCGGTGAGTGTTAATTGTGCAAATTTCCAACTTCCAAACACCAGCTGCTACGGCTCTCGTCCAAAGATACCTTAAAAATGCAGCTAGAAACCCGCTTGGAGCAAGCATTTCAGTGATTTTAAGTTTATCCGAAAACGTGCGTCGAGTACAGCCTTTGTGACTGACATTTGGTGTTAGAAATACGCTCATTCGTCTAAAATCATCCTCTTCTACGACCCCCGTTCATCGAAGTCTGACGAGGTTTAATGTCTCCTAGAAAATGTAGACATTGTATGCCTGATTCCATCTCAATGGTTACTGGAGGTGGACTTCTTGCTTTCGGTTTGCTAGATCACTTCAATGGCGTTTCGCCCTTCGGGGTTGTGTTTGACTGGCTGGTGGCGACTAGAAAGCCCGAAAGGTACATTATAGTCTTCTATGTAATCGTCGCTAATTTTCTGAAGCCTATAGCGTATGCTGCTCTGCGGCTGCTCGTAGGAATCGACAAAGAGAGACCCCTAATGCACAGCAGGCCCTCACATTCCCAGTATAATTCACAGAGGCTAAGGACTCATGGGGACGGGCAGCGGGAATGGAAGAGCTCACTGTCACAGGGTGTGGAGAGTTCGTCGGTAAATCTATAAATGGTGTCCACGCGTTGCTTCATCCGGAACTCCAGTTTATCTCTTTAAATTACTCTGAGCTATCAATATAGACAGCATAAGGAAAACATTTAAGTAGGTATATAAAAAACAACAAAGTCACTCGCTCGTTCAATCAGTTTGGCACGGCCAGCCTCCCCGCATGACTGATGATGTGTTCTCGTGGGGTAGATAATCATACGCAATTATCAGAAATGTGTAACCAGGGCGTATATTAGATGTGTTCGCTTGCCGATTGACTGTTCGTGCAATAGAGGTGGCATTTAAGGCAGTGTTTGTACTGGATATGAGTATGATGTAATGGTGAATGGAGGCTGCCATGATTCAGAATAGTATTAGACGTAGAAACTGACAACATTAATAGGTTATGACTTTATATCCGATAGAAACATTTCCCATCACGTCCAAATTCTTCAACCACAATGAAAAAACATCTGTGTCTGCAGCAGTCTCTCCAGTATCCACTTTCTCCGTGTTTCTTTGCTGCCAGTGACCGCGACATCCGCGATAACCCACACATACCCTGGCGCACGGCCACTCCTCAGGTGTGAGCTGGATGGCCTCTCGTTCATTTGTAATGAGTCACGGCTGCGCACATGAACGTTCACTGCCTCTCGGTCATCGGACAGCCTTGCTTGTTACGCGTGTACTCTTGTCATCACACTATACGCTTCTGACGCCAAACGTGTCCAACATTTGACTGGACATTGCTTGATGCAGCCACATACATTTGGCATCCGCTTAAATAACAGCGCTACGACGGACACTCACTTGCACAAACGCTTTGCTCCAGCATAAGCAAAATCACGGCAACCTGCTCTGCGTTCAGAGTAAACACGTTCTCACAGCTGGTTGACTTCTGACATATGACGACAAGAATTTATTGCATGCGGCTACAGCCGATCTTACCTCCTTGGCCACCACAAGCTTAGAACCAGTGTCACATTTATAATGATAAGTTCTGGCATATTCACTCTGATAGAGCCCCTCATTTCGTGTTGAAAAATGACGAATTATATCTTTTTGGTAGTCTATCTACGCAGCAACCTTCCTTGGCGGATTGTTCATTTGTGCATTTATGTACTAAGTCTGCACATCAGAAAGTACCACTGTGGACATACATTAGAGATATGCCTCCCTTCGATCTTCCTAGAAGCAATTGGAAAATTAAGTTACCGTACAGGTCGAGCTGAACGCCTTCCACATGGTTGTGCTAACATTCTCCCCCGTTCGGTTTTCTCAATAAGCATTAAGTATTACAGTGAACTGGTGGTTTTTGATTGGCAGAGGGACTCGAGACTTTAGGCAGAAGGCAATCTGTGAACAGTTGTGTATATCACTGTGGGCAATACTGTACTTTGCTGCATGCGGTAAATCAGTTCGAAGCGCAATAAATTTCAATATAAATCCCTAGGAAGTCCTTGTTTCCGAGCACTTCTACGCTTTCCCATGCTGCTCTATCTCACTTCCCAGTAGGCAGAGGTAGCAGTCAAGCTCAAACGACATCGCATAACATTTGCATGTCACTGACATTACTTTATCTGTCGAACTAACCCACTATGGTTTTCTCCGCGAGTCGAAAATGATTACCGATTAAGGCGATTTAATTTAGCTTTTTTACAGCACTTCAGGGACTAACGTGTCGTATTTCCTGTTTTATTACTCATTAACGCTGTTCATTCCAGTCATATAACATATGGCCACTGCCACCAAAAAAAATTATGCCCGTTATTGCCGTTCTTGCATTCGGGTGTAATAAACGTCCTCCATGAGAGTTTTTAAGAGCCAATGCGTCTAATTCGGCGCCCAAGATAATGTGTAGAACAACCAACTAAGTTGAGCTAGCCTGCGGACATTGTTACACATTAACTAGTCGTAAAAACGGTTTTACGTGTGAAGCATCACACAGAGAGAGAGCAAGTAGAGCAAGGAGACACAGCTAATGGAAACATTTCTGCCGAAATTCCTATCGTTCACAGTCATTTTGAAAAGGAAGACGGAAAAACTATAAAAAAAGATTTTCCAAAAATTACGCACCTTAAATAAAAGCGCGCTGAAAAACTTACATTTATTCAGGAACGTGGATAATTTCAAATAATGCGAACGGAAAATATTTGGTGATGTTAAATGTCCCATAGAATTTTGGGGTCCTAAAGGAAAGTCATGCCAAGATTTCGAATTTCAAATGCGCGCCTTCAGTTTGTTTGCAAAAACCTATTTCACTTTTAGGATTTTAGAATTTTAATACCAACGCGAAATTTGTAGAAAGATGAAATAACATGTTCAAAAACCTCGATACTCTCCCTTGCTCAAAATTTATGAGATAAATGGTTGATATTATCAAAGCTCAATCATGCTAATTACTTCTATGCGTTCTTGCAGTTTAGAAGACAGGCTTGCGTTTTATGAGTTCCCTAACCTACCATAGGTAGCTGATCAAAATATTGTATATATAGGCAGAATGTTATGACCGACAAAGACAAGAGAGACTGGAATGGTCATTTCTGGCTTATTAGCCGTCGTCAGCCAGCCATTCCCAAGCCGGAAGTGTGGGACACCCGTACCTCGAACTCGCGACCTGTTGGTTTAGAACTCAATGCCTCTACTCACCGGGTCTCGAGCCCGTTGCCTTGTCGGTTTTCGATCGGGAGAGAGAGAGCCCTTAAGGCACAACGGAACGAGTGAGTTCCGTATGAACGATCGGTGAGCGCCCCCTAACATTGTATATATATACATATACATATATAAAGTTACTTCAGCTAGTGTCAACCCATGTGTAGGTGTTTTCATATTACTATAGTATGCTCGAAACGTCAAATGTCGCTTTAAACTTTCGACGACACTAACGTTTCTTTCATAATACTAGAGCAGTTACTCAATAATAGCACAAATGTCAAATTGGTGGAAGCCCCATTTATGCATGCATTGGATAAAGCCTTAAAATATGCGATGGATTATTGACAAACCACCGTCACTTTAACAGTCAGGGCAAGCATAAATGTTTAAACGATAAGGTAACCAAAATTAATAAACAAAGCACAATCTTCACTCACAAGCGATTTTTTTCTCATGATAAGAGGCCTCATTCTGACGGATACCGATGGGGGGGGGCTAGATAGCCGCATCTTATCCTAAATTATGTCATTAAATTGTGCAGTTTACTTTAAAATGCGTTTTTTGCGCCTAGTGGGACTAACGTTATGCATATCTTAGGCAAAATTAATCGATGAAAACAGATGCTGTTTCCTCACTCATGCATTCTTTGTTACCTGTGCACTAAGTTGCGAATTAAGGTAGAGGCCGTTAGGAAGACTGTCTTATTCTTAAGTCAATGCATCAACGATGCTATGTTTCCTTCAAATTTTCTCTTATTTTAGGCAATATAAGACACCCCGATTATCATTTTAACTATGCTCAAAACATATTAAATATTATAACGCATCTTATTAAAATATTTTCGAAATGCTCCCAAAGTCGGTCAAGTATCCGCCAGTCAGTATTATCAATCCCCAATCCTCGGCGCTTCTCATTAACAGCATAGACCCAACATAGCCGAACCAAATAAAATAAACACATTACGGCTATCTGTCACGAGAGTATTCTGTGCCTCGGATATATGCGACTGAGGGAAACTAAGTCATTATAATTTTATTTCTACAACCTGAACTATTAAAGGCGTTAGCAAGACAGTGAATAAATTGTATGCAGCGTTCTGAGGTAGTTTAATCGAATGAATATTTCTGAAGCATATTTGTTATACCTCACATTCCAAGGACGATCACCAATGCACTAATAACAAATTTGAGATCAGTCCACTTAGACTGGCTTACATTATTCAATGCAACAAAATTGTATAAATATCCGAATAAGGTTTGTTAAATTTTATTTAAATGCATTTACACGTTCGTTTCACATTTTAATTGTTTAAGTTCAAACAGATTATGATTGGAAAAATACTAGTTTCCATAATGTTATGCGTAGATCATGCCTAAAGCAGTATATGTCAATTTTTAGGTTTAATATTCTCAAACTTCAAGGGTTGCATTTTATTGCAGGCATAATTTTGGGGATATTTGGCAGTTGTTAAACGACTTGCTTTAATAAGGAAAATGGAAAGAGACGTTCTAATCAAAGGTAGTTTGCTCAAGTGCCGGTGAGGTGAAACATGAAACTCTTGGTGTTTCTTCTAACACGAGCGCTCCGATCCAAGGCAGAAAGCAGGCCGAATTGAGTTTAGTCAAAGATGTCAAGAATTATGAATGCACCACTTCTCAGAACTCTACTGTGATTATGTATTATTACGTCGACTGCAAAGCACCAATATACCCGCAAGAGAAACAACCAAATAACTAACAAAAACCAATCCATTGAGGGGAGCATTAATAAAAAGCGCATTTGAGTGTCTGCGTTGAATAACGTTCCGGATGTACACTTTCTGAAAACAATAAGAGAGTGGAGCATGCTCACGAGTGAAAGGGAACCAGAAGATTTTTTGGTGGACGGCGGAATTCCAAACAGACACCTTTTTACATACACCTGCTATTCTCGACAGACTCTTGGAGCCGATTTTAGAAAGGTTTGCCGTGCCAGAATATTGACGTGACGAAGTATTTTTTGTTTCCAAGCAGAAGTCGCACTACCACTGTCTGTCTTTGAAAGTAGACGGTTTTGGTCGAGGTCAGGAAAATTTAAATCAGAAATATGCAGATAATTGGAATGCGCTTCATCGTAGAAGTAGTTGACTACGGCCACGGTCGTCAAATTTTCGATAGCCGCCTCCAGTTGTTCCATGACTTTTGGTGTTCTCAATTGTCTACTGTACTTCCGAATATTCTGTTTAACATGTCATTACCGGCAAAATGTTAATAAATGTAAATTATAGTTACAGGTTGCTGGCATTATAATCCTTAAAAACAAACTCAAGCTAAGGGACTACCAAGGATGGCCTTACCAAATGAGTAATGGAGAAGTAAGTTGTGGGCAAATTAATATTGCAGTAAAATACCATGATTTGTTGCTCATAGATTACGTCTCGGAGAAGGCAACCGCCTGTGGTGATGTTCCCTATCACAGAAAAATTAAAACTTGTTATTGTTTCATCATTCATCACGAAATAATGCAGCATATACGAATGGGTGGACAGGTGCGTCTCCAAAAACAGAGGTAGTGAGGAGTGGGTGTCCATTTTGGGGCATATTTCTAGTAACGGAATATTCCTCGAGGGATCTTTTGAAATAAATAAAAAATTCAAATTATAGAAAATAGGTGGGCATGTTGTTTATATTTTTGGTGAAGTGAAAATTGGCAGTTGTCAAGAATCTACTTGCAACATATCCACATCACCTAAGTCACCTTGAAGCATACTTTAATATTTTAGTATACGTGACTCCTCTTTGCTGTACAGTTTGAAAACTAGGGAGGTTTCTTGGCATCTGATCGACGCGGACGGGTTTAGTGACCATGTTACAGGACAGGGAAATAAATTGTATACATCTCATCTTGTTTGTTAATTCACCTTATGCAAACATGTTATGCCAATTTGAGTTAAGCCTTTTCCTGGCTGAAGAAATAGGTTATACGCCAGGGTTATCCTGAGCAGCATATTAATTTTACACTTTTAACGAGCACCAAGTTTTGACTGAATTATATTAAGAACAAAAGACATAAATCCATTATGGCAACCATAATCTTGTGAAATTTAAAAACGTTTATATTGCCAAATGCAAATGTTCACGTTATTTGTAATTTGGAGGAACGATCTTAGCAAAAGCAATATATACATTACAAAAAGCCATTCCTTAAGGTCTTTGAAATGATGTGATAAGTACGTTAGGTTTACATTTAATAAAAATTAATATTTTTTACTCATTTAAATGAACATGTTTATTTTTTCTGTAGCTGATATGGCAAGAACTCGATTTAACGCAATATTTGCTGACATTTAAAACAACTAAGGAAAGTATAAATACCTTGGGCAAAGAAACATGCATCGGCGATTAAGCGCAGTAGTAACATAACAGTAGATACACGTGCCATTAGCAAACGTGTCATTATCAAATTATGGGAGCGCTCTTATTGACCCTTTAAATACCAGGCAATGCATAAGCTGTTTAAAGTTAACCTATTACGATCTGACAGCGTGTACTCAAAGAAAAACCAAGTTCATTCGCTTTTAGGCGTTCAAGTCACGCCTTGCAGGAGATTTTCGACTAACAATTTTATTTTGCGTTAACTATGTTTTATTTAATAATAATCGACAGCGAATCTATCTCAGAACGAGTTTTATGCAAAATTGAACATGTCCAAACATGTACTGCAAGACAGAATGACTATGCGCATTCATTATTATATGAGCACATTTGCAAGGCCGAGTAGAACAGAAATGCACGGTTTGACGTAGATATTCAATGGGACTTGTAATCATGCCTGTGACCACAACGGTGGGACAAGTATATAGACATAACTGTGAGCGTTGCTTGTTGGGTTTTCATTTGTCAAACGCTCCTTATTTACTGTAGTGAGTGTTTGTTGACCGATTTGCCAACTTCCGACAACTTGTCGCTACGGGTCCTACCCAAAGATATTTTAAAACTCAGCTGAACACCCGCACGGATCACCATCACGGATGGATGACTAGTTATTTAAAAATGAGCGTCGAGTACAGCCTTTTAGATTGGCCTTTGGTGTTAGAAATACGCTCATCCGTCTAACATCTTCATCTTCTATGTCCTATATTCATCGAACGTTGCCGAAATTTCATGTCGTCCAGGAAATCTAGACATAGTGTGCTTGATCTCATCTCAGCGGTTAGAGGAGTTGGCCTTCTAGCTTTCGGTTCGCTGGATCACGTTCATGTTGTTTCACGCATCGGAGTTGATTATGAATGACTGGCGACGGCTAGAAAGCCCGAAATGGCCACCCCAATCTCTCCTATAATTGTCGTTAATGCTTTTATACCTAAAGAATATGCTGTTGTGCAACTGCTCATTGTTATCGACAGAGACAGATCCTGTAAGGCACAACGGGACGAGTGATCATTGCGATGTTCAATGTCCGTGTTCAGGGCCTCTCATTCTCAAGTTCATTCACCTTCGCACCAACTGTATAATAATTGGAGAAAAGTACGCAGTGGCTGAGGGCTGATTATGGACGAGGAGTGGGGAATGGAAGAGTCCACTGTCGCAGAGTGTGGAGAGTTTGTCAGCAAATTTACAAATAATGTCCACGCGTTGATGCATCCAGAGATTCCGTTTATCTTTTTCAATGACTCTACGCTATCGAAACAAATAGCGTAAAGATGAAATATGAATAATTATGCAATAAAAATTAACTCTCTCGTTCAATCAATTTGAAATGGCCAACTGTCTCTCATGATTGAAAATTTTTTCTCGGGGGTGGACATTTATGCGGAGTTATCATAAAATTATTATATGTCGCGTTCTCATGCCGATAAACTATTGGTCCTAATAGAGGCCGCATGTTAAACAATTTATTTGCTGATTATGAGTATGATGTAATGACGAATGAAAGCTGGCATGATTCAGAATAATAACAAACGTTGAACCTGACTACTTTAATAGGTTCGAACTACATATCTGATAAGAAACGTTTCCTATCACGCGCAATTCTTCATCCACGCGCATAAACGTTCGCTGCCTCACGGGCGTCGGATAGTTATGCATGTTACCCTTGTACTCTTATCATCACACTGCACGTCTCCGATGCTAAACTAACCAATTACGTGTCCAACTTGTGGCTAGACGTTCCCTTATGGAGCCACTGACATGTGACACCTGCGTAAACAACAACGCCGCGACCGACACTCTCCTGAACGAACGCTTTGCTCTAACAAAAGCAAAATCACGACAACCTGTTCTGCGTCCAGTCTAACTATGTCCTTGCAGCCCCCTGGCTTCTGACATTAGACGACACGAAATTACTGTGTGCGGCTACAGTCGATCTTACCTCCTTGACCGCTACCAGCTCAGATAATTTCTGTCATATTCACTCTGATAGCACCCCTCATTTCGTGTGGATTAATGATTAATTATATCCCTTTTTGGCAGCCTGTCAACGCAGCGACCTACCGTGGCGGATTGCTTATGCGCGCCTCTCTGTGGACTAAGCCCGAATAATTTTGAGCCCAGTCCTTCGTCACTTTTGCAGACGGGGTTTCCAATCTACAATCTACTATCCACAAATTCTTTCACAGCATTAACATGAGAACACATGGGATTCATAAAATTTGGCATTGCATTTAAGCTATGTTGCTAAATCTATAAGCCACATTGGTAAATGAAATCGCCTGTCGTTTCATGAACGGCCATTTCACAGTATCAAAATCCTCACAATCTGAAACTTTTTCAAAACTGAATTCTATCCTTTTGTCGAGTAAAAACTTGAAAAATGGCCTACTTTTCTACCGAATGGACAAAAGACTAAATATGCTTGTGCAGGCTTTCCCAGAAGTAGAATTGGAATGTTAGGGGCATCGAAGAATTTAGAAAAATGTATGCTACAAAGTTGCCATTTTCTTACAGAGTATAGTTTGTGTATCCATATTAAGGGAACTGGATTATTATAGACTTGTACTGCAGGCTGATTAGTTTTACAACAGTACCTAATTAGTAATTTCGAACTAAAAAAGCATTTTGGAATTTCAACTGCTGTTTCATGAGTTAGCCCACCTACTATACATGTATATGCAGCAAATTCTTTAGAGAGAGACGAGACTTTTCGAAACAACTTTATGAATATGAATTGGCGAGAATACCCGCATAAAATGCACTCGGCCTAGCCATAAATCAATCGATATATCGATCTCGATTTCTACATTGGGCAAATTAGGAAAAAACTAAGTGAATGACAAAAAACAATCAGAGCTTACTGGCGCACACGTTAGTCAAAAGATACAGGTGTCTATTTTTGATCTACATAAGCATATACAGAATACGTTTGTACAAACCCGAGTCGTTGATAGGTTGACAATTTAATGCTTTTGCAGGAGGGCTGCATATCCTATCACCTCATCTCGTTCCTCAGAAGTTAACTGAGGGCCTCAGCATGAGAAGTAAGCTTTAGCTGATGTTGACATAAGACGCGCTTTTTCCCGTCTGAATCTTAAAAACAACAGTTTTCTGTGATTTGTATAGATGTGGCTACTACGGGATAAACTTGGCTACGTTTAGGTTAGCTTGAAACCGAGCGACAAGAATAATTCAACAAGAAATAGTTTCAGGATTGCCCCTCGAAAAAATGACAATATTGAGTAAAAAAGAGGAACGTCATCCAGGGTTTGCTGTAAGGACTCAAAATTAAAAATAATGCTGGAGTCAATGGTTTCCGATTTTCGGATTAGGGTTATGCATTTAGGCTTACGTTTTCGGGTTACGGTTAGGGTTTGAGCGTACGATTAGGTTTCAGTATTAGGGTTAGGTTTGTCATTTAGGGCTATGCTTAAGGGTTACGGTTACGTTTACGATTTCGGTTAGGGTAAGGGTTGACAATAGGGTTAACGGTTAACTCTTAAGGTTGAGGTTAGGGTTAGTGATAAGGTTAAGGTTAGGGTTAAGGTCGCCGTCCGCTTCCCCCATTTCTGGCTGCCAACTGCGATCTAGACAAAAGTTTTCGAAATATGTGATCACTTTCTAGCAGGCGGTTGAAAAATAGCTCTTCCAAATGCAAGCATTCTGGCATGCTTACGATATTTTAGGATAATGCTGCACTCATATAGGTTAGGAACGCTGAGTAAGATAAACTATAATATCGATCGGTCACGCGAAGATTCCGACATTCAAATGTGCACATTAGGAAGTTTACATGAGACAGTCTCTTTTAAAGTGACGACTTTTGCAGTAGATATTTGAATGAAATTTGTGTCCACAGTAAGATCATTTTTCTGTTGGCCGTTTTACGTATGTTGAGGTTTATCTCACATGTTCTTTTAAAGAGGCAGCTGATGAGTGCATGATTCGCATGTTTAGAATTTGCACAAGGCAATCCATTAAAAATGTACCTAAATGTAAGTTATGTCCTAAAGTAAAATCTTTCTTTAAAAGAAGGCGAAGGCACGATCACTGAGACCGTAGGTTTATTTGCCTGAGCTTTCGAACTCGAACTAGAGTTCATCATCAGAGACTACTCGAGTGCAGCAAGTTGTGAAGATTTCTATCGTTCGTCCTTGCTGGGGGGGAGGGGGAGTATGTCAGTGGCTAGGTAGGGGTTGCGCCGCCTGGTCCACGATGTTCCCCCGGTGTGGTGACGCGACGGTGTGAGCTGCGCCACCTGGCTGCGTGAGCGTAGCGCGTGATAACACGCAGGCAAATCGATATGTCTGTTGATAGAGTTGGTGTCCGACACCCACGCCTCCAACAGCTCTCGCCCTGTCTTGTTGCCGGCTCGCGCCAATATCCGCGTGTTGGCGAAGTCAAACTCATGCCCCTCCTCTAGCGTGTGAGTGGCTACTTGAGATAGTGGGTCGCCTCTCCGAACGGCGCGTTTGTGCTCAAGTATTCGTGAGCTCAGACGTTGTCCTGTCTGGCCTGTGTAGTGGCAAGGACAGTTTTGGCACGGGATTCGATAGACTACGCCCGACTGTTCACCTGCGTCCAGCCGATCCTTCATTTTCATGATCCTGCTACGCATGGTGGCCGCCGGATGATGAGCGATGCCCACGTCTAGCTCTGACGAAATGCGTTCTGTAGCCTCGGACACATTCTTTATGTACGGTAGGGAGTGCTAAACTGTTGGTGTCTCTCTTCCGTTTGTCCGGCGTGGGTGCGCGCGTATGCAGCGACTGATAAAACTATTTGGTAGCCGTTCTTTGTTAATTGGTCCCGGAGATGCCTTAGTTCCTGCATTCTTCCTTCGGGCTCGCAACAGTGCTTTTTTACCCGGTCGAAAAGCGCCCTCACACAGCCCCGTTTGTGCACCACTGGGTGGTTGCTATGATAGTTGAAGACCTGGGTTGTATTGGTCGCCTTTCTGTACACTGTAGTGCTGAGTTCCCCGTCAGGAGTGCGCGTGACGAGCACGTCCAGGAAGGGTAGTTTATCGTCCTCCTCTTCTTCTCTTGTAAACTGAATGTCGGGGAATATGCTGTTAAGTAAGTCTTGAAAACCCGATAGCTTGTCCTTTTCAAAAATGACGAATGTATCGTCCACGTATCGGCGCCAAAACACAGGTTTGTAATGGCTGAAAGCAACCTTTTCTAGCTCTTGTAGGACCAATTCCGCAACTAGGGTGGATATTGAGGAACCCATGGGTGTTACTTTGATTTGTTAGTATGTTTTGCCATCGAAGGTGAAAATGGTTCGTTGGCAGAATGCAAAGAGCTGCATTAGGTGCTCGATCTTTAGCCGCCCTGTCGTTTCGTCGTACTTTTCTTCGAGGCGTTTGCGTAGCACGTCGCGCGCCAAGTCTGGTGATGTGGACGTGAAAAGTGAGACAACGTCGAAGGAAACCGCGAATTGGTCGGGTTGAATAGTTATTCCCGAATGTGGGCAAGGAATTGGGAGGCCGAATTGACGGACGTCACAGAGCTCTCTCGGAGAAAATTGAGCTTTCGGGCCATCCAGTTGGCTAAATTGTATGTGGGGCTGCCTTTCAGGGCAACGATTGGCCGCAGATAATTGTTTGTCGTCCAGGAGACATTGTGCCAACGCGGTTCATCATAACTATTGCTCGTCCTTTGTCGGCCGGTAGCACTATAATATCTTTGTCCATTTTTAATCTCTTCATTGCTTCTATTTCTGCGGGTGACATATTGCTAGCGTGTATGTTCGTCATCAAAAGAGAGGTAAGATCGAGCGCCTAATGCAGCTCTTTGCATTCTGCCAACGAACCATTTTCACCTTCGATGGCAAAACATACTAACAAATCAAAGGAACACCCATGGGTTCCTCGATATCCACCCTAGTTGCGGAATTGGTCCTACAAGAGCTAGAAAAGGTTGCTTTCAGCCATTACAAACCTGTGTTTTGGCGCCGATACGTGGACGATACATTCGTCATTTTTGAAAAGGACAAGCTATCGGGTTTTCAAGACT
>CACRXP010000375.1:141748-152571 GCA_902702965.1 Spirometra erinaceieuropaei | reverse complement strand
ACGCGCTCATTTATATGTGATCACATGTGCGCGGCCAAGTAGAACAAAACTGCACGAATCGACCTAGATACTAAAATCGACGTCAAGCATGCCTGCGATCGCAGCGGTGGGACAAGCAGATAGACATAACAACGATCGTTGTCTGTTGAGTTGTAATTTGTAAAGTGTTCATTGTTGACTGCGGTGAGTGTTAATTGTGCAAATTTCCAACTTCCAAACACCAGCTGCTACGGCTCTCGTCCAAAGATACCTTAAAATGCAGCTAGAAACCCGCTTGGAGCAAGCATTTCAGTGGGTTTATGTTTATCCAACAACGTGCGTCGAGTACAGCCTTTTTGACTGACATTTGATATTAGGAATACGCTCATTCGTCTAAAATCATCCTCTTCTAGGACCCACGTTCATCGAAGTCTGACGAGGTTTAATGTCTCCTAGGAAATGTAGACATTGTATGCCTGATTCCATCTCAATGGTTACTGGAGGTGGACTTCTTGCTTTCGGTTTGCTAGATCACTTCAATGGCGTTTCGCCCTTCGGGGTTGTGTTTGACTGGCTGGTGGCGACTAGAAAGCCCGAAAGGTCCATTATAGTCTTCTATGTAATCGTCGTTAATTTTCTGAAGCCTAACGCGTATGCTGCTCTGCGGCTGCTCGTAGGAATCGACAAAGAGAGACCCCTAATGCACAGCAGGACAAGTGAAATCATTACGTTGTCGGGTTCAGGGCCCTCACATTCCCAGTATCATTCACAGAGGCTAAGGACTCGTGGGGACGGGCAGCGGGAATGGAAGAGCTCACTGTCACAGGGTGTGGAGAGTTCGTCGGTAAATCTATAAATGGTGTCCACGCGTTGCTTCATCCGGAACTCCAGTTTATCTCTTTAAATTACTCTGAGCTATCAATATAGACAGCATAAGGAAAACATTTAAGTAGGTATATAAAAAACAACAAAGTCACTCGCTCGTTCAATCAGTTTGGCACAGCCAGCCTCCCCGCATGACTGATGATGTGTTCTCGTGGGGTAGATAATCATACGCAATTATCAGAAATGTGTAACCAGGGCGTATATTAGATGTGTTCGCTTGCCGATTGACTGTTCGTGTAATAGAGGTGGCATTTAAGGCAGTGTTTGTACTGGATATGAGTATGATGTAATGGTGAATGGAAGCTGCCATGATTCAGAATAGTATTAGACGTAGAAACTGACAACATTAATAGGTTATGACTTTATATCCGATAGAAACATTTCCCATCACGTCCAAATTCTTCAACCACAATGAAAAAACATCTGTGTCTGCAGCAGTCTCTCCAGTATCCACTTTCTCCGTGTTTCTTTGCTGCCAGTGACCGCGACATCCGCGATAACCCACACATACCCTGGCGCACGGCCACTCCTCAGGTATGAGCTGGATGGCCTCTCGTTCATTTGTAATGAGTCACGGCTGCGCACATGAACTTTTACTGCCTCTCGGTCATCGGACAGTCTTGTTTGTTACGCGTGTACTCTTGTCATCACACTATACGCTTCTGACGCCAAACGTGTCCAACATTTGACTGGACATTCCTTGATGCAGCCACATACATTTGGCATCCGCTTAAATAACAGCGCTACGACGGACACTCACTTGCACAAACGCTTTGCTCCAACATAAGCAAAATCACGGCAACCTGCTCTGCGTTCAGACTGAACAGCTGCTTGACTTCTGACATTGGACGACACGAAATTATTGTATGCGGCTACAGTCGAGCTTACCTCCTTGACCGCCACAAGCTCAGAACCAGTGTCACATTTGTAATGATAAGTTCTGGCATATTCACTCTGACAGAGCCCTTCATTTCGTGTTGAAAAATATTGAATTATATCTTTTTGGTAGTCTATCAACGCAGCGACCTACCTTGGAGGATTGTTTTCGTGTGCCCCCTGTGTACTAAGCCTGCACACCAGAAAGTACCACGGTGTGGACATACATTAGAGATATGCCTCCCTTCGATCTTCCTAGAAGCAATTGGAAAATTAAGTTACCGTACAGGTCGAGCTGAACGCCTTCCACATGGTTGTGCTAACATTCTCCCCCGTTCGGTTTTCTCAATAAGCATTAAGTATTACAGTGAACTGGTGGTTTTTGATTGGCAGAGGGACTCGAGACTTTAGGCAGAAGGCAATCTGTGAACAGTTGTGTATATCACTGTGGGCAATACTGTACTTTGCTGCATGCGGTAAATCAGTTCGAAGCGCAATAAATTTCAATATAAATCCCTAGGAAGTCCTTGTTTCCGAGCACTTCTACGCTTTCCCATGCTGCTCTATCTCACTTCCCAGTAGGCAGAGGTAGCAGTCAAGCTCAAACGACATCGCATAACATTTGCATGTCACTGACATTACTTTATCTGTCAAACTAACCCACTATGGTTTTTTCCGCGAGTCGAAAATGATTACCGATTAAGGCGATTTAATTTAGCTTTTTTACAGCACTTCAGGGACTAACGTGTCGTATTTCCTGTTTTATTACTCATTAACGCTGTTCATTCCAGTCATATAACATATGGCCACTGCCACCAAAAAAAATTATGCCCGTTATTGCCGTTCTTGCATTCGGGTGTAATAAACGTCCTCCATGAGAGTTTTTAAGAGCCAATGCGTCTAATTCGGCGCCCAAGATAATGTGTAGAACAAACAACTAAGTTGAGCTAGCCTGCGGACAGTGTTACACATTACCTAGTCGTAAAAACGGTTTTACGTGTGAAGCATCACACAGAGAGAGCAAGTAGAGCAAGGAGACACAGCTAATGGAAACATTTCTGTCGAAATTCCTATCGTTCACAGTCATTTTGAAAAGGAAGACGGAAAAACTATAAAAAAAGATTTTCCAAAAATGACGCACCTTAAATAAAAGCGCGCTGAAAAACTTACGTTTATTCAGGAACGTGGATAATTTCAAATAATGCGAACGGAAAATAATTGGTAATGTTAAATGTCCCATATAATTTTGGGGTCCTTATGGAAAGTCATGCCAAGATTTCGAATTTCAAATGCGCGCCTTCAGTTTGTTTGCAAAAACCTATTTCACTTTTAGGATTTTATAATTTTAATACCAACGCGAAATTTGTAGAAAGATGAAATAACATGTACAGAAACCTCGATACTCTCCCTTGCTCAAAATTTATGAGATAAATGGTTGATATTATCAAAGCTCAATCATGCTACTTATTTATATGCGTTCTTGCAGTTTAGAAGACGGGCTTGCGTTTTATGAGTTCCCTAACCTACCATAGGTGGCTGATCAAAATATTGTATATATAGGCAGAATGTTATTACCGACAAAGACAAGGGAGACTGGAATGGCCATTTCTGGCTTATTAGCCGTCGTCAGCCAGCCATTCCCAAGCCGGATGTGTGGAACACCCGAGCCTCGAACTCGCGACCTGTTGGTTTAGAAGTCAACGCCTCTACTCACCGGGCCACGTGCCCGTTGCCTTGTCGGTTTTCGATAGGGAGAGAGAGAGCCCTTAAGGCACAACGGAACGAGTGAGTTCCCTATGAACGATCGGCGAGCGCCCCCTAACATTGTATATATATACATATACATACATAAAGTTACTTCAGCTTGTGTCAACCCATGTGTAGGTGTTTTCATATTACTATAGTATGCTCGAAACGTCAAATGTCGCTTTGAACTTTCGACGACACTAACGTTTCTTTCATAATGCTAGAGGAGTTACTCAATAATAGCACAAATGTCAAAGTGGTGGAAGCCCCATTTATGCATGCATTGGATAAAGCCTTAAAATATGCGATGGATTATTGACAAACCACCGTCACTTTAACAGTCAGGGCAAGCATAAATGTTTAAAAGATAAGGTAACCTAAATTAATAAACAAAGCACAATCTTCACTCAAATGCGATTTTTTTCTCTTGATAAGAGGCCTCATTCTGACGGATACCGATAGGGGGGGCTAGACAGCCGCATCTTATCCCAAATTATGTCATTAAATTGTGCAGTTTACTTTAAAATGCGTTTTTTTGCGCCTAGTGGGACTAACATTATGCATATCTTAGGCAAAATTAATCGATGAAAACCTGTGCTGTTTCCTCACTCATGCACTCTTTGTTACCAGTGCAATAAGTTGCGAATTAAGGCAGAGGCCGTAAGGAAGACTGCCTTATTCTTAAGTCAATGCATCCACGATGCTATGTTTCCTTCAAATTTTCTCTTATTTTGGGCAATATAAGACACCCCGATTATCATTTTAACTATGCTCAAAGCATAGTAAATATTATAATGCATCTTATTAAAATAATTGTGTAGATTTATACACTTATTACAAACGTTGGAAGTCTGGATGTCGAAAAGGCATCACATAATGCATTCAAATGGAGAGAGCTGCTTTGAATACATAAAACGGAAACCAAACGATCGGACATTGTTGGACACAAACCTTCAAAGTACATTTACAGTAAATTTTATTTGCATCAGATTTACATCTTCTTTTGCCACTAGTGTCCCGTAGTCGACCGAGCGGCCCTGCTTTGTTTTGTCGCCTGTTTGTTGGGAAAAAGAATAGGCCGTCCATCTGCGGCTCTGCTAATTAGTCTTCTGGTGCAGAATAAAGAATTCAATCTGCGTACACTGCCATAGCGACAGAGAATGGCATTTCAGAACAAGTTTGCAAAACGGCCAATCCTTAACGCAACATTTTCTATATTATTAGTAACCAGCAAAAATATTTTATTTTCTGATTTCATGCCTATGAAACGCATCCCTGACGTTTCAATAAAGTTTCCCCCGCAAACTACGCAAATGGCTGTACTTAGTGCTAACCGTATATAATTGCACTGAAAATGTCGTATTTACATGGAATACACCGTCTGACCAAACATCGTAGTCCAGCAATCTAAAACACTCCTCTTAACCAAATATGTTACTGGCAAAAAAGTTAGTATTTTGTTCGTTTGTCCTTTATATAATATGCGCCGTTTTTAACAAGGTCATCCAAAGCATTGCTTCTACCTTAAAAAATGATACTATGTCTTAGTTTTGTACGTTCTAAGTTTACTCCTAGATGGACGTCGATTGCGTTTTATTTACACTGGAAATGAATTATGCATTCTTTTTCTGGCATCGGTTTAAACATCAGTATAAGCACACGTCCACGCCAACGGACAGTTAAACCTGAATTGTTTACTTTGACAGTGCTTGTTTTTCTGAATGATCTAACAAGTGGCAGATGCAGAATTTGGCGTGGCAGTGATCTCTCCTCCTCGGGCAAATCGCCTTTAGGCAATTTGTTTTTTCAACTTTTCTTGAGAAATACAAGTTGTTAGTTGACCATGCTCCCAAAGAGAGTATCAGAGAATACCACAACTGGCAGGCTAATTAAATATGCTATTCTGCAGATAAACTAATAAATCATGAATATTAGTTCTAGCGCATGTTTCACGAGGCAGGACATACGCCTTGCAGATTTACCGATGTCAAAATAGACTGAACTATCACCTGTGCCTCATCCATCTCATTGAGTATTAATTAGACATCTTTGTCTCCAATGATCTTTTTAAATGGTTGATTAGGATATCGCAGTAGCTAAGGTTTTAGTTGTATAAAAACCTACTTGCGACTGTCTTGGTTTTCAAACCCACAGTGACGCTGAGATATTCACCGTTATATCAATAAGACTTATTCAAAATCCGCCAAAAAAATTATTAAGGAATAGAAGAGAATGTGCAAATCCCAGATTATTGTTGTAAAGAAGATTTAGAAATGACCTTTGGATTATTAGGTTAATAAGTCTGAGCTATCGGTCTCGTAAATGAGGCCGTCGTCAGAAACTCCGAGAATGCTGCACCAAGTGAGCAGCTTTTGGAGTCACTGTCTCTTCTGAGCGTAGTGATGGGGATTTTCACAACTCTCAAACCTAACTTTATCGATTTTTGTTTCACTCAATGTACCCCGCCCTATGTAACTGTATTGGCCTGATGAGAATTTACCGAACGGAACGTTCACTCGCCACTGTCTCTTCTGAGTAAAGAAGATAATCTAAGGCCCACGCCGTCTCACAGCGGCGCGAGTGCGTGCACGCTTAGCTTGAAGTTCGTTCTAGCCTCTTGGCCGCGGGAACGTGTCTGTTGATCGAGTTGGTGTCAGAAACCTACGCCTCCAACAAATCTCGCCCTGTGTTATTGCTGGCCTGGTCGGATGAAACAACAAATCTGTAGGGATACAACCTACTCAAATAGATAAAGTAGATATTATTTGTAGGTATCGGAGTTTTACGGTGTCTCTATCATTTGTTACCCTGGCCTGTCTTACCATCCGCGTGCTCTGGAGGTTGAATTTTCGGCCTTCCCTACAGGGTGTAACTGGCAACCTGAGAAAACGGGTTGCCTCTCCGGACCACCCGTTTATGATCCGTTATTCGTAAGCTCAACAGTCATCCGGTCTCGCCTGTGTTGTGGCGAGGACAGTC
This sequence comes from Spirometra erinaceieuropaei, assembly GCA_902702965.1. Lineage (NCBI taxonomy): Eukaryota > Metazoa > Platyhelminthes > Cestoda > Diphyllobothriidea > Diphyllobothriidae > Spirometra > Spirometra erinaceieuropaei. The sequence goes on along the minus strand of CACRXP010000375.1, from coordinate 146,106 downwards.
CCGACATCGAATCTGATAAACGACACCCGATTGCGCATGGTCGCTGTCGAACTTGAGCGATACCCACGCCGAGCTTTCAAGTGATACTTTTCATCGCTTTGGACACTTTATTTTTATGCAGAAATAAGTGCCTTTCAGGACTTTCCTACAAAACTGCTCGTTTAGTGTCGCATTCTCACAGTTTCTAACGATGGCGTCCTGTACAAGACCGAAAGCACAGACTTGTACACCTATTATTTTAAAAATCGTTTATTTATGTTTATTAATTATGTGAACCTTCCAATCATTTGGTGGATTTTAGCCGGATAACAAAGGAAATCCTGCTTGAACAGCCAGCCATATATATTCAATTTGGTGTATTTCAGAATTTGCAATATGCAGGATAACTTAAACCGCATTTTATTAAACCCTTCTTTCTTGTTGGGGTTTCGTAGCTAAAGTAGTTAAACCGCTGACTGTGTTTAACTATTCCGCTTGCTGTCGTGGATTCAAATCTCGTCAAGACGCCGAGGTTGCCACAGTTGGGTCAGCAAAAAATAGAGCTTTACCAGGCAAGACAGTAAAAGTACGCAATTGATCGTATAGATCATATTAAAATTAACTTTTTCAGCTGCCGAGACCCAGGTGTACGCATACTTATGCATTGTAGAATCCAGAGACCCTTATCGATGCATAACTTGTAAAATCAATTGTTACATCTTAGGGTGTCTAGCTGAATAAAAAGAATAGAATAAAATTTAAACTAAGCCCGTGCGGTAACCATAATCTACAGCACATGTACTAGCTAAAAAGCCAGAAATGTGTTTTACTGCTGTTCTCTCACTGCATGACGAATTTGGTGGGGGTGTGACTCAAGAACGGTTCACCCAGCCTTTCCCGAGCGCTCGTTTTATAGCTTCTCAAGTATACAAATTGTAGTTGTTGGTCTCTTTAGATGTTAATTGCTACGTTGGAATATATCGAAATATTTGCGACTTATGGGCTGAGTTACAACCTGCTTACAGGTGGTGACTGGTAAGCAAAACGCTTCGTATATGTACGAAGATACGGAAGGATGCCGAAGATACACGTGTTTGGGCTTTTAAGTAGTACCTGTGCGGCCAGTTACGGTGTACCGCACAACTCGCGTAAATGCCTTTTACTATAACGTGAATATTCTGTTGTGGGTGATGGCCATCGATCTAAATATTCATTTTACATTCGCATTTACACTATTTTGCGTCAGACATACATCAGACATCCGAGCCAAGCATGAAAACACATCCACCACGAAATCTTACATCAATGGCAAAGTCAATTGCAAGGCAAATTAGCGTTATGATAAGAGACCTTTTTGCAATGCAACGTGTTTTATATTGATACAGGTTAGAAAGTCCCAATTTAAATTTCATTTTTTAAATCAAATTTACTATGCTTCATATTCAGTGCTGCTGGCTTATAGGGATTTCGATCAGGCTTGTGGAGATTTTGACGCTTCCATGCTTCAAGGAGCCCTGAGTGACACAGTTTAATCGGATGCGTTGAACTCCCGTACAGAAATCCTAGAACCGAAAGTCGATTAAACATGTAATTTGCACCACAAGTGCATTTTGTGTCTGGTTTATGCCTCTTTTAACATATGAAAGCTCTGACCAAAACCACTGAGATATAAAGTACTGGTCTTCCTGATGGGCCTTTATCTTAATCTTTTACAACCATTTCTGGAAAGCCAAGTAAAAAAAGGTTTGTGAAGTTTATTTTTTTTAAACTTTCAGTATCCCCCTCTGTGGTCTGAAATTTGGGCTAAAATATGCAGTTAATGAAAATCAGACATGCAATAATAAGCTAATTGCACAACTGTTTATTTTTGAAAATTAGGTCATGATGCTTCTATGAAGCATATGAGTAGACAGAGAACACTTTAGCGTCCGAGAAAGATGTTTCACATTGCTTTGATATTAGCCGATATAATTTGGCCTATTGACGTGTCGAGAAGCGAATACGAAAATATATATGTAATAATGAAACTTAGATCTAACAAAAAAATCATAAACCGCACAGGTTCTTTGTATAAATAATATGCTAGATATTTTTCTTTGAGCTAAAATGCAAACGAACTTGAAAAAAGCGGCATTTTCATCTAATGTCGTGGATTTCAGAGTATTCCTCATCACACAGTACAATTTGCAGGGCCTTTAGACGTGGAAATTTGTGCAATACGAGTCATGTACGACTTCCGTAAAAGAATAACCTGTCATAAGGAATAGGATTAGGCTGGTAAATTTGAAACATTTAAAGCAAATTTGCATACTGTTTTTTTCTTTTTGCACACAAAGACAATAAGCTTCTCGAAATATTTTGTCAACGACAGCCAAGGGTTAACTGGGTAACATGAATTATGATGAACTTGTATCAGTCCGTGGCTCTACTAAATAACGCGTTTGATCAGGATGCCGCTTAAACATGGCTTAAATTATATGGTCGGTAGATGTGGAATTTGAAGAAGCATATCGTTCACGTTGAGTAGATACAATGAGTGGTCGATCTCCTGAAATGTTTGCTGAAATTCAGAAATAAGTGCTTGATTAGAAACAATTACATTGCGCGGTTTTACTACTGACTATCCTGCAACATAGTCCTATAAAATGTCGTACTTGGTAGAATTTTAGCTTTTGAAAGCACTGCTTTTCAATCACCCGTAGAAGACGCACACGGTTAAAAATGACTACTTATATAACATGCATTTTTTTTCATTCGTTGTTGATGGCATTGAAAATTTAAATGTATTTTTTAGGAACCACGAACAGCAATCTACTTTTCCCAGTTGTATGACAAGGGAGCACGAAAAATGCATGTTACACTCGAAAAAGAGATATAAATAGGTTTTAAAAAGTTTTTAATTATGCGATTTTATAAGGCCGTGCAATGTACATTTATGTAGAACCGTACCTGTCCCATTACAACTGCTCGTCTTGAAATGTAAAATAGTCCGCATTCATTGCAAAATCTTGTGGACTCTATACGGTATCTTTATAAATGGATAGAAAAATACGTGATTATCTTTATGCAGAACACATGCACCTTATAGGTTGAAATCGATAAGCCGTAGGACAATGATTGATTTAGCCTCAACTTATTTGGCAGTCATAAAGCTTTTCAAAACGTTATTATACTCCTTATAATAAAGAATACGAATTTGACGTGATTTTCTAACGAACGACTGAAAGAAAACATCATTTCGTCCATGTTTTTATAAAATATATTTGAATTTCCAAGACCACCGATGATCAGTGTGACAAATGCTTGCTTATTGTGTAATCACTTTTTACTGAGTAAGGTACCTCCAGGAGATTGAAAAGCAGTGGATTCAAGAACTGACATCCTCCCAGTCAGAAATACTATAGCAATATATCGAAAGATAGTCAGTATTACAACTGTGCCCAAGGAATCCTTCCTAATTAAGAACTCATTTCAAAATTTCAGTCAAAATTTCATTTGATCGATCACTCACTCTATATCGGACTAGAATGTTGATCATAAGTATCCTTCTGGCGGTCCATCTTTTATGTAGATTTAAAAGTAGGCATTCGCAAACGCGAAAATGCAGAAATCAAACGGACACACCAGTTGATAAATCGGTTTACACAATTTTGAACTGTGCAGCTATTTTTGTCAGACCGGATGAAACTTCAGGCACCCTTCGTCGGCCATCGTGACCTGTTTGTAACTTTGGCTGTTGACTTTTTCATTAATGCAGACTGAAGAAGTTGGCGCCCGTCAACTAAGCTCTGGGACAGACTTAGTAAACATAGTTGGGGTGGTTACCTTTGAGGTACAAACTCATCCGGTTTGCGGTCTCCCTGTATGGACTTCTGCTATCCGTGTTGTGGAGCGCCTTTCCAGAACCAGTGTAAGTGAACGTGATCTTATCCGCTTTACTCAATGGACGGATCACCGGCTCAGTGAAAAGCAACAGACTGAACATGCACAAAAGGTTTTCTTTAAGGACTTGCGGTGGCCCCGAGAATGAGCCACTCACGTGCAGGAATTTTGTTGTCGCTCTTGAAAGTATGACTTCCATTACTCTAAGGGAGATGCAGATTTGTCCAAGGAGACGCAGATTATTCCAATAAGATGGGGCCGCACCCTTGTGTTTCAGGTACATACTTATAAAAGGGTATGCTTTGTACACAGGCAATGCCTAATACTATACAAGACTTGCCACTGAATTGATTTAAGTAGGTGCTGTTCAACCAAGTTTTCTATCTTGTGCCGCCTAGGGCTTGGCTTGGCTTGCCCTACGTGTTATGTTTCATTAAGATAGCAGTCACAGGGCTATGTTGAGCGTTCGAACACATTAACGGAAAATGCTCGAATTC
>CACRXP010000375.1:94673-116042 GCA_902702965.1 Spirometra erinaceieuropaei | reverse complement strand
AGCACTTCATCAGCTTTCTGGTAACATGCAGTCGTTGTATGTTATCAATAAGATTAAGTCAGAAGCCATCAATCGGGGATTCCCTATGCTTTTGCATCTTGCACTCGGTTCGGCATGGAAATGGTCCATAATTTGTTTGAGTCTGCTACGGAGATGTAGTCAATGGTAGGGGGCGCTCACCGATTCGTCTTACGGAACTCACGCGTTCCGTTGTGTAGTAAGGGCTCTCTCTCGAGCCCAACCAGCAGCCGCACAGTGGCGCATGATATATAGGCGGAATAGTATTACCAATAATACCAAGGGAGACTGAAATGGTCATTTCTGGCTTATTAGCCGTCGTCAGCCAGTCATACCCAAGCCCGAAGTGTGGAACACCCAAGCCTCGAACTCGCGACCTGTTGGTTTAAAAGTCCACGCCTGTACCCACCGGGCCACGAGCTTGTTGCCCTGTGGGAGATGTAGTCTTTGGAATTATGTCCGTGACAGACGTAACTAGTGTGTTTTCAGCCCTAAGCTTATATGGGGTCTATATAGCTAATTTTCGTGCGTATTTGGAAACGATATTTTCCTCCCTCACCTTTAATTATGGAATAATGTTCACGTGAATTCAGCGTTTCTGTTTTAATCACTTCATCTGAAGATCAGGTGCTGTATTTTGCTTTTCAGGCAAAATCGTCTCGTAAACAGAAAATACTTAAAAAGTTTGGCAATGCGTTGGTGATTTGTGCTTCAACTGCATTCTAGCCGCCACGGCAACATTACTAACGGACTCACAAATGGTCCACATTCGAGAGATTTGATCGCATCTAAATTCTCTTGTGTAACAAATTTCAAGTTGCGCATCTTGGCCGCAAGACGTCCAACCATCCCACTGACCGATAATAACTACACTCTAGACCCCTAACAGAACCTCATAGGTTTAGTTCCTCAACATGTAAACAGGATTTTAGATTAGAATGCCGTTTTCGAAGTCCGGGTTTGAACTATACATTGGAGGCTTTAAATTGTTCTGGGTCAGAACTTAGATGTATTTTTGTACATTTTTTTAGTTTTTAGGACGTCAAACAATCCACACAAGTTGATGACATACATGTACTACAGACTCACACAGACGACAGATAGTCACTGATGTTTGTGAACGTAAATTGTTAATGCGTCGAGGTACAACTGTTACCTGAAGGCACTGATGTAGTCACTGTAGGCACCTGTAGTCACTGATGTATTGCAGACTCACACAGTCGACAGAAAGTCACTGATGTTCGTGAACGTAAATTGTAAATGCGTCGAGGTACAACTGTTCCCTGAAGGCAGCTTGTGAATCCCCAAGTTGGAATGTAATGAAAAATGTATATGAATTTGCCCAGATGGACCAGTAACTTGGACTTCAACCTACTACATCCCTGCAGTTGTGCGTAAATTCTACGGGATTTTGTGTGGTTGTTAACGTGGGTGGATAACTCTTGCGTGTGCATGATTAAGAGTTCATCAAAATCCATTATTGTGAAATCAGTGGTTTTAAAATTTTTGAACAGTCCGCTAGAAATTTCGAGTTTTCTTCACGTAAACAAATTGCGCATTTCTGCAGACAAGCCCCAAATAATCTACAGTCTGCATTGTGAGATTAAATTCACGGAGATGCCGGTAAAACTTAAATGGTATTTTTAGTCTCAAAAATAGAAATTAGTATAATTCTGAATTATGGTCATTTTTCTGTTGCATTACAGGTGGACTCGACTGAGGTCACAGAATCCTTTGGGGTTCGTATACAGAATGCCAGCGCAAGAAACTTAATTCACTTTTGGTACGGATCTGAGGATTCCCGAGGGAAGTTGCGTTCAATCGAACTTACTTTTCCTGCCCTACTGAGCATCGAGCCCGTGCCACGTATTTTGAAAAGTCCGATAGTGATTACAGACTGGAGGCGGTACGCGTTTCGAAATATCGGAGCCATTGCACTGCAGGCATTCTTAAATTCGTCGGTCGTATCGTGCTACTTATAGCAGGGTAACATCTACAGTGGTTGGTTCAGGGAAACTGCTATTTTGCAATCAACACTGCATTGACCCTTTAACATGAACGCTGTGGTCTTGTCATTTCTGTCAAACGCTGTTCTATTGAGCTCGCAAAACGAACCGATGAATTTTCTTTGAATTTCATTAAGCGTGTTACTAAGAAGTTTATGCAACAACGTTTCAATTTTTACAACATTTTTCTAGAACATACCTCTCACGGGAGGTCTCCGTTGGCATGGCAGCGAATTAGGGTATTTCAAAGGCCTTTTCATGTATTGTTACACGAATCCCTATACAAGGACAGTGTCCTTAGGACATAATATATGTGGCCACTCGTGTCCGTTGTGTAAGTTGATTTATAGACTGATTTTTGGATTGTTGGCCCACCATCGGTATAAGATAGCTTCATAATGTATATCCTACCCTTATAAGTTAGTATGTCCAGTTGCCTAAATGCCCTATTCAAGGCTCGCAATAACCCTAAATTTTACCCAGTGATAGGGAGTTTAATTACTTGTAGCCTTATCTAAACAAAGTCAATCTTTTAACCTAAAAACAGCTTGAGATCATCCGATAAACAAGGGTTCACCAATTGCAACAAATGCTCTTTATAAACTTTGTTGTGGAATCACTGCCTTCCCATCCAACCCAAGTTTTATTACAATTTGTTGAAGTAAGTGCCTCTTGAAATGTCATTCCCACTTACGAATAAAACAATAGTCATTTAAGGATTTGTTGATAAGGTCTTTGCTTTATGTTTTCTAACGGGAATTATTTCGAAATGACTAAAGATAGTAAAAAAAATCAGGCCCAGTGACCGTTCTCACAAAATGTCAGCTGAAATTTGGAAGGCTTTCTGTTGAGCGGAATCACATTGCTCTAGTTGCAGAACTGTCTACTGCGTTACATTATGACATGACCTTTTGGACACGATGACATCTTCCCTTCTAAATAAACGTCTTATCGATCGTCTGCAAGGACACCGCTCGATGAAAAATCATTACATAAAAACATTTGCATTTTGCCTATAGTCTCCAGATATATAAAAGTAATTCTTATGTGTTCTGCAGATTTGAACTTCTAAATAGTTACAGATTGCACCTGTTGTTAAGCGTTTTGGGCGTATTTTGCAGGCCAATCAATATTGGGTTAGATACGGTTATGTAGTCTCAGCTAATACACACAATATTGTTGATTTACTTAGTTATTTCGAGTTAGAGTGATTCCGTGGACAATATGTTGTTGTGCGTTGCGGTGTGTGTTCTGTTGGCGGTCTTGTTTATTTGTTGTTGTGTCTACCTTTTCGGCCAAATGTCGGTCGTCCATCTTTCGGCCCGTCGTTTGCTTCTAAATATGAAGTTGGATTTTCACGGTTTGGGTTTAGGGCTGCGTTTAAGAATTACGACTGGTGTCAGTGTTGCAGTAATGGCTAGGTAACGGGTTAGGGCTTAGGATTGGAATTAGAGCTGGCGTTGCAGGTTAGGATAAGGGTTCAGGATTTATGGTTAGGGCTTATCGTTGGGACTACGGTTAAGGGTTATAGTTACCTGCTAATGATAATGGTTAGAGATTGAAGTGAGGGGTTAGGATTTGGGCTTAGGGTTGAGAATTATGATTAGAAATTAGAGCAACGATTTCTCAACCGCGCATTTCCAATACATCTTATTGTGCATTTAATTAGTTGACTTCGTCGCCTTTGCGATACCCGGTCCCACCTCTAAAACCCTATATTACCAACAGTTCCATATTACAGGAGTCGGATTCTGTTTACCGCAGTCACGGCTACATAACGACATCTGACCCGGTATTGTTGTCTCACTAAATTACATACGGATTTTATAATTCCTGCTGACTAATTATGAGACCAGTCGCCGAATACAATTTACACTTCAACTTGCAACCAGAGGCCAGGCACTATTTCATGCCACAAACACATATATACATTTGGCGTGATTGGGCAAATTGTAAAAAAGGAAAAAAAGTGTGACCGCTGGGCCATTAAATCTAATGTTGGAAAAGGCCTGACAGTTTGAAAATCGATACAGTTATTTCCACTGCTTGAATACGCTTGTCAACATCTATATTTCACGCGATAATATTGACAAAAGCACTATTCGCTGTGGAAATTACAACCTAAAGTTTCTTACTGCCCGTTATGCAGTGCAATACGTAACGTAGAGGGGCAGTGAAAAACAGCAAACTCCCCATGAACGCGAGTATTCTAAATAACATATTTGTCTCTTCTTTAAGAAAATATTGCACCTGCTAGAAGAGGATTTTTTGCACGCAGCCCAAGTTGAGGTTGCTTTTATATCTTTACCGCTTCATTCTAGAATAGTGCGTAAGCAGTAATTTTACTTTCGCCTAACTGAAAGCCGTCATGTTTCTGCGTTATATTGTTGGCTATGAACTGCAATATATCTTATATACGTGTATCTATGAATGAAACCTTTAGACCTTTAATTGATGCAGATCTTAAACTGACTTTTTATTACATTGCTAATTCGCCGCATAGTGTTCGATAAAGTGATGTTGTCATGGAATACAAAAGGAATGTCAAGCAGGTCATGTGCAAGCACGTTGTTTGTTGCGAGGAAGTATACGCGATCGTCGGAATAAAGTCTTTATTTGCCCGACGTTTCGGATTCCCACTCGAGTCCATCATTTGAGACAGAGTGAGAAAAGGATATTGGATTGCCCAACTGTTGCAGTATTTGTAGGGTAAAGTTTTTAAGCTGCTACACGCCTATCACAGTGAGCAGCCCACGAGTGCACAATGGCCAGACTGGCCAGGTGTTGAACGATGAAGTTGCCATGCAGTTTCCATGCGCCAGTATGCCGGTCAAGACTATCGACTCCCAAACTCATCGCAGGCCGTCAAGTTGCTGACTGAGGACCGGAAAACCGTGACTCATCTTGTTCGACGCCCAGGCTTTTTTCGAGTTTAGCAAGGATTTATGTTTCGTCAACGTTAAATGTGTTATTGGGTCCTATAGAATCAGCCGCGACTTGGGAGCCGCCGTCTGTTTTCCTCATTGCTGCTGAGTGCTCAATCATTCACGTTCAGAACAGTTTTCCGGCTCTTTTGATGTATTTGCCTTGTTCGCCACTGAATCAGACCTGGTATAAAACCCCGGACGTTTTCAGTCAGGTGAGACGGCGTTGTGATGTTTTTCATCTGTCATCACCTGATGCCGTTGATGCCGAGCCCATAATTTCGGTCGTTGCTGTCGGAAAACCAACGACTCCACCCGTTGTGGGACCGCCTTGGCTATGAGTCCCAAAATCGGCGAACGCCTTATTGTGCTCTTTAATGTTCATAAATTGTCCAGTCGAACGTTAAGTTCGTCTTCAGTCGGAACGTCAGGAATTGAAAGATTTGGCGTGAACAAGGTGATTCTCAGTCTCACTGTATTTGTCTCGAAGGAGTTATCCGCCGGCCTAGACTGTCCGGGCCTGCTGTTGACGTGCATATAGCGATTTTATTACACTGAATGAAATGAATATCTTTCTTCTTATTTTACGATTGAATTCATATCATTAGAAATGCATGCAGTTGCGTGCTATAGTAAACCGCACGTAGGAGGTTTGATACGCTTAGTCCAACTGTAGTTTACTTTCTAACGACTGATAGCAACATGTTTAGCCTGGCAGAAAACTCACATTATTAAGGACGGTGTAAAAAGAAGGCAAAACACATTTGCTTCATTGACCCCTTAACAAAATACCGCGTAAACCTTCCAACCTGCCAACAAATTAAGTCAAATCTTCTAGAGAAAAATGACCCGTCTGCACCGTATGTGATCTAGTTAGGACAGATCTCTTTTTTGGAAAGACTTTGTGTGCGCTTTCTTCTCTTTAGCCTGATCTTGTATGCCGTTGGCGAATTAGATGCAACAAATGTATTCAGACGCATAGTAGTCCTAAGATTCGAACGCTAATTCCTTACTAGATGGGTTCTACAAATAAAGTAAAATAAACGCCGATGTTATTAGATCTTTCTCTATATTTTCATCGACATCCCTGGCAGGCCAGAAGCCGTCATGTAAAAGCATAAATCTCTTTTTTCCCAAAGCGCGACACATTTAAATACTTAGAATTAGCATCCAAATCCATGAATTTCTGCCGTAAGGAATTAATAAAACTAAGTTATTTCAAGCAATGGTATTAAACATCCCACGATAAGGAACTCTTCCAAAACCTAATCATATCCTTTCTTCAAATATACAATTTTTAAGAGGAGATCATATGAGGTTCATGAAATTAAGCAGTGGATTTGAGCAATATTGTTAAGTTTACAGCCCACATTCGTAAATGCAGATACATGACGTTTCGTGAACGGCCATTTAACGGTATTAAAACATCTCACAATTAGAATCTTTTTTAAAACCGAATTATACTTTTATTTTGAGTATGAATTTGGAAGAAGACATTATTTTGCACGGAATAAGTAAAAGAATGAATATTTTTATGCATGTCATCCATGAAATATAATTGAATTTTCAAGGGCACTGAAAATCAATGAGAAAATTGCATACTACTAAAATAGGCATTTGTTGCAGAGCATAGATCTTGCATGCAGCCGAAAATAAGTTCTTTCGAAAGCTGACACCCTGCGGTAACGGGATCATTATAGATTTATGTTGCAACTTGATTAGTTTTACAACACTACTTAATTTATCTTTTCGAAACGAGAATGCATTTCGAAGTATTGGTTAACAGTTCATGAGTTAGCACATTTACTGTACGTCTTGAGTGAGAAAGTCAGGAGTTGAAAGATTTTGACGTGAACAAGGTGATTCTCAGTCTCATTGTATTTGTCTCGAAGGAGTAATCCGCCGGTCTAGACTGTCAGGGCCTGCTGCTGACGTGCATATAGCGACTTAATTACACTGAATGAAATGAATATCTTTCTTCTTATTTTACGGTTGAATTCATATCATTAGAAATGCATGCAGTTGCGTTCTATAGTAAAACTGCACATAGGAGGTTTGAAACGTTAAGTCCAACTGCAGTTTAATTTCAAACCTCTGATAGCAACATGTTCAGCTTGGCAGAAAACTGTACTTTATTAAGGACGGTGTACAAAGAAGGCAAAAAACATCTGTTTCATTGACCCCTTAACAAAACACCGCGTAAACCTTCCAAACTGGCAACAAATGAAGTCACATCTTCCAGAGGAAAAATGACCCGTCTGCACTGCATGTGATCAAGTTAGGTCAGATCTCTTTTTTGAAAATACTTTTTGTGTGCCTTTTTCTCTTTAGGTTGATCTTGTATAACGTTGGCGAATTTGATGCAACATATGTATTCGGACGCAAATTAGTCGCTAGATTCGAGCGTCTATTTTTTTCTAGATGGTGTTTACAGCTAAAGTTAAATAAACGCCGATGCTATTAGATCATTCCCCATATTTGCATCGATAACTGCGACAGGCCAGAAGCCGTCGTGTAAAAGCATAAATCTCTTTTATTCCCAAAGCACGCTACATTTAAATAGTTAAAATTAGCATCCAAAGCCATTAATTTCTGCCGTAAGGAATTAATAAAGCTAAGTTATTTCAAGCAATGGTATTAAACATCCCACGATAAGGAACTCTTCCAAAACCTAATCATATCCTTTCTTCAAATATACAGTTATTAAAGATGAAGTAATGGTCTACTAAAGGAGTAAAATAATGCATATTTGCACGCATGGTTGCTGTGCAATATACTTCCGCTAGTACAAAACAATGATAGGGATCCTTTGATGTTGCAGACATTTTCTATCTTAGCGAGGACGAAGACGTTTTCGAATCGTTGCGACCAATTTAACTAACCACTTTTACGGCCGTAACATCTATCCGCAGCTTTTTACTTCCTACAGTTGTCGTCAAATCAAGCGACGACATCTGCTTGCGTCTGGTGAGGGCTTCGTGCATCCTTATACTTCACAGCGAGTTGGCCATTAATTTTTGCGTGCAGTGTTCAATGGAGCCCTGGGATTGACGTAGGGGACGGCTAAGATCCTCCTCGGCAATGAAGTGGGTGGTGTTCCGAAGCCGTCTCCGCTGTGTCATAGTGGTCATCATGCGCTCAAAGCCCGCAACTAGGACAGATCCCGGGCCCGTTTTTGTTAAAACCAAGGCAATGAGTTGAAATATGCAGCAAAACAGTATTTTAAGTATAGTGTGGTCTTCTGTGGAGTTGATATCGGCACCAAATCTCAGAAACGACTAGACCGTGGTGCTTCCAGTTGTGGGCGCATAGGACCACTCTTTTTCACTAACAAGTTCCGCTGATCTCACGTTCAAACGGTAATGTAGCCCAGCAGTTGCCAGACGGGCGGTTAGGTGATGCATTTAAATTGTCCTATACCGCCTCAAAAAGCGGTATGTGTTGATTGGTAGATGATGTACCATGTAGATCCAGAGAAGGAGGGGGCAATCTTCATTGCGGTCAACGAGTCCATAAAGACTGAGCAGCCCATCCCGAACAGCAAATTCCATCTCGACGAGTTCTTTGAAATAATTGAGGACAGTAAGTTTGACCGCTATAAGCACAACCGTCGTAGAACTTGTTCTTACCCTGTCGGTGTTAAACTTTAGGTGCATGGGTGGTGGCTTCGGTAGCGAAACCAAATAGGCAGGTCTAGGGTCGTAAACAGATATTCAAGGCCCTGCAACAAACAGGACACCAGCGTCGCATACTGAACTTGAAAAAGATTAAGACGCATTCTTCTCCCTCATTTGGCCTTTATAGGTGTAGCAGGCATCGCTGAGAGCAGCAATGTCCGCCCTAATCTGCTTTTGTCTCAGATGATGGGTTCGAGCAAGAATTCGAAACGTCAAGTTAATAAGGCTATTGTCCTGGACATCGTTTCTTCCTCTTCAAGAATGTCCACGTTGTGATATTCCACTTTTTGAACAGCTGATCCGCTTTAAGTCTAACATTGAACGTAAAATATTAAGCTGTCAGTGTAAACAGGGTTATTCTAGCTGCCTGCGAATTTTTCAAGTGATAGAAACGAAGGTTGGCTTTTATTGCGTTATATCCGCAAACATGGTCATCATGTCGGCATTTGCTTATTGCAACTATTTTCTGTAGCGAAATCGGGCTGATCAGACATCTCCGCAGGTACCCGAGCGTCATTATCAAAAGTTTCCCGAGTTAGCTTCTCCGTAGGACTTTCAAAGTAGGGTTGTAAAACTTATCATCAAGCCGCCTAATTCTATAATAATGCAGTTACCTTACGGCGCCGGCATTGGAACGAACTTCTTTTCGGCTGCATGCAAAAACTATACTCTATAAAATGATTACTTAAGTAGCATGCACATTTCTCAATGATGTTCAAGGCTCTTAAAAATGAAATTATATCTCATACAGTTATTCACTATTTTGCTCATTCAGTAGAAAATAACGTCTTTTTCTAAACTTTTTGCTGAAAAGATGGGTAAAATTCGGTTTTAAAAAGTCGCTAATTGTAAGATATTTTTACACCGTGAAATGCGGTCCATAAAATGCATGTGTCTGCTTTTACCCATGTGGTTTGCAAAGTTAATTATAGGTCTGAAATCCACTGCTAAACTTTATGAACCTCATATGGTCTCCTCCTAATACGTTACATAATACAACGGTTTTTCGTACACGGAAAATAAACAGCTTGTAGGTTAGAAACCCCGAATGACAGTGTAACGGCTGGTTGAGTTAAACATTATTCGGGAATTAGAGAATTTTTAAAAACATTATTATACCACTCCTATTGAGTATAAACTTGGAACAAGATGTCATTTATTAACAAATGAGCAAAACAGGCAACATTTATGCATTTTTACGATGAAGTAAAATTGAATCTTGAAGCGAATGGAAAATCAATAAGAAAATGCATATTACATACGCATCCATTTTTCACAGATTATAGTTTTTGCGTGTCACTGCAAAAAAGTCATTTTGAAAGATGGAACCCTGGGGTGACTAAATTATTACGTAATTGTGATGGGCGATAATAATTTTCTCAACCCTACTCAATAAATCTTTCCGAAACAAACAGATTTTCCGGAAGATCGGTTGGCATTTCATGAGTAAGCCCATTTACTTTTTAGCGTATAAGGTTGCCTAATATAATAGTTACCTTTAAAAATGGATAACGCAATTCACAATGCTGTGATGAGTAACAATTAAGATGGAGGATGTGTTGGTTTTCGTTAACAAATGATCATAATTTATTTCTGAAGTTGCGTCAACCTATTCTGATCGTCCACAACAAATGTTTTACTTGTATTAAAGGTCTCCGGGCACATTGGAAACCTTACTTGTAATCTTGAAGACTGTTTAAATTTTTGGATTTTGCTTCATTATTTTTTATGCAACTGACCAGGCTTTAGCGGCATATAAATGTCAGGTTTACACATGCCTCTGAATTTCACAAATACAACACTTCTGGTGGCAGAGACGTAGACTTGATTATTGAAAATATACATATTGTAAATTTGTTATTTTACCCATACAATAAACACGAAATTCCCAGAACATAAATTCCTGCTAAGAGAAATTAAATCGGGCGCACAAATAGACTTCACTACCCAGTCAGTTTTAATTTCGTCAGGGCAAAATCCGTACGGATTGGGTATTTGCATAAATATTTTTACTAGGTTTTGCATGTCAATCACTTCGCTGAGACACCTCCTTCAAAACGCAATTTTATTATAGTTGCAGGTGTTTATCTATATGCCCAATTTTGGTTTACGTGAACTTTACTACATAAAATACCAGGTTTCTTGTTTATGGGCGGGGCTGTTTGTTTATTTGGGTCGCGCATCAGATAACTTGAGACAAAGCAATTGCAGATCGATATGTTTGGCTTACTATAATACCATCACTGCTAGAGAGCTAAAATTATGCCCATCCCACCATGTGTGATTCGGTGATGTTAATCAAAAGTCTGCGAAATCACAATCAACAAACTATGCAGTGCCTTAACTGTATGCGCAAGTACGTAGGTTATATAAAGTTCATGCTCAGCTCACAAAAATAATATGGGCGTTCGATGACTCACAGCAAGTGGTTGTGCAAAGTTTTGACGAGGCCTCTGCGGTTCAATTCGCGGCCGCAAGATAATCACACACAAGCCAGAATAGGACGCAGCCAAAGAATAAATACTGGACTTTTCGAAGGAGCGAGTAGAAAAAGAGATGGGATCGGAAGCAGAAGCCATGTGTAGGAATGCACACATACAACACTGAATGCCTTGAGGCGGTTGTTGTGGCGAAGCCGCTGGGCAGAGCCTAGTTTTGAAGAATCCCAGAGAGGAGTGGGTTACTAGTTAAGGGCCTATGGAGAAGCTTCCACCCACATCGGCAAACTAATCCACCTACACGTTTAATCCTTATCTACATTTACGTTACATCACTCTGACGAGTATCGCACGCGAGGACCCAGGACTGTCCGCGCGTCTTGACTCTGACCACCATTCCGATTCTACACAGAATGCACGACTTTAAATGTAATCATTGCACAGTTCTATACTATTGGCAGCCTGCTGGTGGTTTGTGAACATTAAGCGGTTATTCCGCAGTAACTGATGGATTTCAGCTCAAATATTCCTATCATACTTAGGACCGTGCCGAAAAAGGCCCGTTTGGAACGATTTACCCAAAGTTCGCGCATCAACTTCCTAGGAATTTAAACAAGCCAAGTTAAAGCTGGAGTTTACATACCAGAAAACATACGGGAAAAGCTGGGGGACCCACTGACAGGCAAGACCCCTCGCAGCTGCGTTAGGCGGCGGCATAAGTTTGGCGAAACACGCGTGTCTGGGCTTTCAGCTAATACCTGTGTTGTTAGTACGGTAAATCATTGCACGTTTTCCTGATTGCCAAATAAATTGGAGTCTTATCGTCCGTTGGATTGACACGTGTTATGCTTAAGAAAAATCTTAAATACGTTTAGGCTTTAAAAAAATATGATACAGAGTTTATGAAATATTGAAATGGAGTCGGACAATGCTGTAAATTTCATAAGAAGCAATAGTAGAAGGACAGGTGAGCTGCTATATGAATGGACATCGCACGGTTTTAAATAACACCATAATTATAAACGCACTTAAAGCATAACTATAATTTTTCTTCGCTTATTATATACAGAGATGACATAATTTTCAATCAAACGACTGACATAAAGCATATGTTTCGTAGTTTGTACAGAAATATATCAAATTTGCAAGAGGAATGAAAATTGGTTTAAAAAAAGGCATGATACATTTATAGTCATTTTTTGCCTAGTACGGTTTACAAATAAGACTAAAAATCAGTGTATTGAAAAGCTGACATCCAACCGAGTCCGCCAGAGATCAACATTACAACAGCATTTAAGGAATCCTTTGTAATTGAGAACGTATTTCAGAATTTCAGTCAACATATCATTGCTTAAAAAACCCAAAGACGTCTTTCAAATTTTTCGAGAGACCAATTCGAATAGAACTGTATATCTTGGCTTACGGAGACGCTGAAGAACAGATCTCAAAACTAAGAAAGCATGAAAGAAGCAATTTACTAAAATGTTTCTTCAATTTGCTAGTGCATACGGCATTTATTTGGCGTACCATTGTTACGAAAATAATTTATATATACAGAAGATGTGCTAACTCATGAAATGTCAACCAAAATTTTGAAAGGCGTTCTCGTTTCGAAAAGATAAGTTAAGCGGTGTTGTAAAACTGATTATGATGCAGCATAAACCTATAATGATCCAGTCACCACAGGGTGTCGACTTTTGAAATAACTTATCTTCGGCTGCATACAAGATCTATACTCAGCAAAAAATGACCACTTAGGCTGCATGCAATTTTCTCACTGATTTTCGATGCCCTTGAAAATTCAATTGTATTTCATGGAAAACGTGCATCAAAATATTCATTATTTTACCTGTTCAGTAGGAAATCACGTCTCCTTCCAATTTTATACTCAAAAGAAAAGTGGAGATCGGTTTTAAAGAAGTTTATAATTGTGATATTTTGTAATACCATTAAATGGCCGTTCATGAATCGTCATGTATCTGCGAAATGTTAACAAGATTAAATTATAGTTACAGGTTGCAGGCATTAAAATCTTTAAAAACAAACTCGAGATAAGAGACTACCACGGACGGCCTTACCAAATGGGTAATGCAGAAGTAAGTTACGGGCAAATTAATATTGCAGTAAAATATCATGATTTGTTGCACACAGATTACGTCTCGGAGAAGACAGCTGCCTGTGGTGATGTTACCTCTTACAGAAAGATTAAAACTTGTTATCGTATCATCATTCATCACGAAATAATGCAGCATATACAGTTAATTCGCCTTATGCAAACATGTTATTTCAATTTGAGTTAAGCTTTCCCTGGCTAAAGAAATAAATCATTCGTTATGGTTACCCTGAGCAGCATAGTAATTTTATCTTTTTTGACGAGCACCAAGTTTTGGCTGAATTATATTAAAAACAAATAGCATGAATCAATTTTTAACAACCATAAGCTTGTGGAATGTAGAAAGATTTATATTGCCAAATACAAATGTTCACGTTATTTGTAATTTGAATGACCGACCTTGACAAAAACGGTAATTACACTACAAAAAGCCATCCCTTAAGGTCTTTGTAAGATGTGAAACTTACTTTGGGTTTTCATTTAATAAAAATTAATATTTGATGTTTACTCATACAAATGTAGATGCTTATTTTTTAGGGCTGATTTTGCAAGAATTTGATTTAATGCAATATTTCCTAACATTGAAAACAACTAAGGAAGGTATCAATACCTTGAGCAAAAAAACATGCCTCGGCGATAAGACGCAGTAGTAGTATGACGGTAAAGGCACGTGTCATTAGCTCGGGCTTATTAAGGACAGCAAATGACGGGGGAACGTTTGTTGACAATTTAAATACTAGGCGATGCATAGGCTGTTCAAAGTTAACCTATTAAATTCAGACAGTGTGTACTCAAACAAAAACCAAGTTCATTCGCTTTTAGACGTCCAAGTCACGCCTTGCAGGAGCTTTTCGACTAACAATTTTATTTTGCCTTAACAATGTTTTATTAAATAATAATGTACAACAAATCTATATTAGAGCGAGTTTTTTGCAAAACTGCAAATGCTCTGAAGTATCAAAACAGACAGCCTATGAAAATACTTAAGTAAGTATATAAAAATCAACGAAGTCAATCGCTCATTCAATCAGTTTGGCATGGCCAGCCTCCTCGCTTGGCCGATTATGAGTTCCCGTTTGGTAGATAATCATATGAAATTATCAGAAAAGTATAACCAGGACATATACCAGATGCATTAGCTTGCTGACTGACTGTTCGCGTAATAGAAGTGGCATTTAAGACAGTGTATGTACTGATTATGAGTATGATGTAATGTTAAATAGAAGTTGCCATTATGCAAAATAGTATTAAAAGTAAAAACTGACAATGTTAATAAGTTATGACTACATATCCGATAGAAACATTTCCCATCACGTCCGAATTCTCCATCCACATTGAAACTGATATTAAAGTCTGCAGCAGTCTCTCCAGTGTCAACTTTCTACGTGATTATGTGCCGTCAGTGACCGCGAGAACCCACACATACCCTGACGCACGGCCACTCCTCAGGTATGAGCTGGATGGCCTCTCGTTCATTTGTAATGAGTCACGGCTGCGCACATGAACTTTTACTGCCTCTCGGTCATCGAACAGTCTTGCTTGTTACGCATGTACTCTTGTCATCACACTTTACGCTTCTGACGCCAAACGTGTCCAACATTTGACTGGATTTTCCTTTATGCAGCCACGGACATTTAACATCCGCTTAAATAACAGCGCTACGACGGACAATGACTTGCAAAAACGCTTTGCTCCAACAAAAGCCAACTCACGGCAACCTGCTCTGCGTTCAGAGTGAACACGTTCTCACAGCTGCTTGGCTTCTGACATTAGACGACAAGAAATTATTGTATGCGGCTACAGCCGATCTTACCTCCTTGACCGCCATAAGCTCAGAACCAGTTTCACATTTATAATGATAAGTTCTGGCATATTCACTCTGACAGAGCCCCTCATTTCGTGTTGAAAAATGTCGAATTATATCTTTTTGGTAGTATTTCAACGTAGCAACCTACCTTGGCGGATTGTTTATTTGTGCATCTCTCTGTACTAAGTCTGCACATCAGAAAGTATCAAGGCGTGGACATACATAAGAGATATGCCTCCCTTCGATCTTCCTAGAAGCAGTTGAAAATTAAGGTACCGCACAGGTCGAGCTAAACGCCTTCCACATGGTTGTGATGACACTCTCCCCCGTTTGGTTTTCTCAATAAGCATACAATATTACAGTGAACCGGCTGCCATCGAGAGGCAAAGGGACTCTGTACTTTAGGCACAAGGCAATCTGTGAAAATTTGTGTATATCATTGTGGGCAATACCGCACACTGCTGCATGCGGTAAATCAGTTCGAAGCGCAATAAATTTCAATATAAATCCTTAGGAAGTCCTTGTTTCCGAGCATTTCTACGCATCCCCCAGGCTGCTGTATCTCCCTTCCCAGTAGGCAAATGCAACCTTTCAACAGAGGTAGCAGTCACGCTCAAACGACATCGCACAACACTTAAATGTCACTGATAACTTTATGCTTTCCCAGACTTTACTTTATCTGTCAAACTAACCTTCTCTGGTTTTTTCCGCGAATCGAAACTGATTACCGATTTGGGCGATTTATTTTAGCTTTTTTTTACAAGACTCTATGGACGACCGAGACGTATTTCCTGTTTAATTACTTATTAATGCTGTTCAGATGGCCACTGCCACCGGAAAAACTATATGTCCGTTATGGTTCTTCTTGGATCCGGCTGTAATAACCGTCCTCCATGATAGTTTTCAAGATGCAATTCATATAATTCGGCGGCCAAGATAATGCGTAGAACAACCAACCAACGGAGAGCAGTGAGACGCAGCTAATGTAAACATTTCTGCCGAAATTCTTATCCTTCACAGTCATTTCGAAAACGAAGACGGGGACAATATAAAAAAATATTTTCCAAAAATGACGTGCCTTAAAAAATCGCCGTTTAAAAAACTTACGATTATTTAGGAACGTGGAAAATTTCGAATAATGCGAACGGGAAATAATTGGTGATGTTTATAGACCTATATAACTTTGGGGTCCTAAAGAAAAGTCATGCCAAGATTTCGAGTTTTCAAACGCCTTCAGTTCGTGTGCAAAAACGTGTTTCAATTTTAGCATTTTAGAATTTTAATACACACGCGAAATTTGTAGAACGATGAAATAACATGTACAAAAACCTCAGTACTCTCCCTTGCTCAAAATATATTAGATAAATGGTTGATATTATCAAAGCCCAATCATGCTAATTATTTCTATGCGTTCTTGCAGTTTAGAAGACAGGCTTGCATTTTATGAGTTCCCTAACCTACCATAGGTAGCTGATCAAAATATTGTATATATATATATATACATACATAAAGTTACTTCAGCTTGTGTCAACCTATGTGTAGGTGTTTTCATATTACTATAGTATGCTCGAAACGTCAAATGTCGCTTTGAAATTTCGACGACACTAACGTTTCTTTCATAATACTAGAGGAGTTACTCATTAATAGCACAAATGTCAAATTGCTGGAAGCCCCATTTATGCATGCATTGGATAAAGCCTTAAAATATGCGATGGATTATCGGCAAACCACCGTCACTTTAACAGTCAGGGCAAGCATAAGTGTTTAAACGATTAGCTACCCTAAATTAATAAACAAAGCACAATCTTCACTCAAATGCGATTTTTATCTCTGGATAAGAGGTCTCATTCTAACGAATACGGATGGGAGGGGGGGCTAGTCAGCCGCATCGTATCCCAGATTATGTCATTAAATTTTGCAGCTTTTGGAGTCACTGTCTCTTCTGAGCATAGTGATGGGGATTTTCACAACTCTAAAACCTATTTTTTATCGATTTTTGTTTCACTTACTGTACCCCGCCCTATGTAACTGTATTGGCCTGATGAGAATTAACCGAAAGGAACGTTCACCCGCCACTGTCTCTTCTGAGTATTCAATATAATCTAAGGCCCACGCCGTCTCACAGCGGCGCGAGTGCGTGCACGCTTAGCTTGAAATTTGTTCTAGTCTCCTGGCAGCGGGAACGTGTCTGTTGATGGAGTTGGTTTTAGAAACCTACGCCTCCAACAAATCTCGCCCTGTGTTAGTTCTGGCCTGGTCGAATGAAACAACAATTATGTAGGGCTACAACCTACTCAAATAGATAGAGTAGATATTATTTGTAGGTATCGGAGTTTTACGGTGCCTCTATCATTTGTTACCCTGGCCTGTCTTACCATCCGCGTGCTCTGGAGGTTGAATTTTCGGCCTTCCCTACAGGGTGTAACTGGCAACCTGAGAAAACGGGTTGCCTCTCCGGACCACCCGTTTATGATCCGTCATTCGTAAGCTCAACAGTCATCCGGTCTCGCCTGTGTTGTGGCGAGGACAGTCCCGACATCGAATCTGATAAACGACACCCGATTGCGCATGGTCGCTGTCGAACTTGAGCGATACCCACGCCGAGCTTTCAAGTGATACTTTTCATCGCTTTGGACACTTTATTTTTATGCAGAAATAAGTGCCTTTCAGGACTTTCCTACAAAACTGCTCGTTTAGTGTCGCATTCTCACAGTTTCTAACGATGGCGTCCTGTACAAGACCGAAAGCACAGACTTGTACACCTATTATTTTAAAAATCGTTTATTTCTGTTTATAAATTATGTGAACCTTCCAATCATTTGGTGGATTTTAGCCGGATAACAAAGGAAATCCTGCTTGAACAGCCAGCCATATATATTCAATTTGGTGTATTCCAGAATTTGCAATATGCAGGATAACTTAAACCGCATTTTATTAAACCCTTCTTTCTTGTTGGGGTTTCGTAGCTAAAGTAGTTAAACCGCTGACTGTGCTTAACTATTCCGCTTGCTGTCGTGGATTCAAATCTCGTCAAGACGCCGAGGTTGCCACAGTTGGGTCAGCAAAAAAATAGAGCTTTACCAGGCAAGACAGTAAAAGTACGCGATTGATCGTATAGATCATATTAAAATTAACTTTTTCAGCTGCCGAGACCCAGGTGTACGCATACTTATGCATTGTAGAATCCAGAGACCCTTATCGATGCATAACTTGTAAAATCAATTGTTACATCTTAGGGTGTCTAGCTGAATAAAAAGTATAGAATAAAATTTAAACTAAGCCCGTGCGGTAACCATAATCTACAGCACATTTACTAGCTAAAAAGCCAGAAATGTGTTTTACTGCTGTTCTCTCACTGCATGACGAATTTGGTGGGGGTGTGACTCAAGAACGGTTCACCCAGCCTTTCCCGAGCCCTCGTTTTATAGCTTCTCATGTATACAAATTGTAGTTGTTGGTCTCCTTAGATGTTAATTGCTACGTTGGAAAATATCGAAATATTTGAGACTTATGGGCTGAGTTACAACCTGCTTACAGGTGGTGACTGGTAAGCAAAACGTTTCGTATATGTACGAAGATACGGAAGGATGCCGAAGAAACACGTGTTTGGGCTTTTAAGTAGTACCTGTGCGGCCAGTTACGGTGTACCGTACAACTCGCGTAAATACCTTTTACTATAACGTGAATATTCTGCTGTGGGTGATGGCCATCGGTCTAAATATTCATTTTACATTCAAATTTGCACTATATTCCGTTAGACATACATCATACATCCGAGCCAAGCATGAAAACACATCCAACACGAAATGTTACATCAATGGCAATGTCAAGTGCAAGGCAAATTAGCGTTATGATAAGTGACCTTTTTGCAATGCAACGTGTTTTATATTGATACAGGTTAGAATGTCCCCATTTAAATTTCATTTTTAAATCAAATTTACTATGCTTCATATTCAGTGCTGCTGGCTTATAGGGATTTCGATCAGGCTTGTGGAGATTTTGACGCTTCCATGCTTCAAGGAGCCCTGAGTGACACAGTTTAATCGGATGCGTTGAACTCCCGTACAGAAATGCTAGAACCGAAAGTCGATTAAACATGTAATTTGCACCACAAGTGCATTTTGTGTCTGCTTTATGCCTCTTTTAACATATGAAAGCTCTGACCAAGACCACTGAGGTATAAAGTACTGGTCTTTCTGATGGGCCTTTATCTTAATCTTTTACAACCATTTCTGAAAAGCCAAGTAAAAAAACGTTTGTGAAGTTTATTTTTTTAAACTTTCAGTATCCCCCTCTGTGGTCTGAAATTTGGGCTAAAATATGCAGTTAATGAAAATCAGACATGCAATAATTAGCTAATTGCACAACTGTTTATTTTTGACAAGTAGGTCATGATGGTTCTCTGAAGCATATGAGTAGACAGAGAACACTTTTGCGTTCGAGAAAGATGTTTCACATAGCTTTGATATTAGCCGATATAATTTGGCCTATTGACGTGTCGAGTAGCGAATACGAAAATATGTATTTAATAATGAAACTAAGATCCAACAAACAAATCATAAACCGCACGGGTTCTCTGGAAAAATAATATGCTAGATATTTTCCTTTGAGCTGCAATGCAAACGAACTTGAAAAAAGCGGCATTTTCATCTAATGTAGTGGATTTTAGAGTATTGCTCATAACACAGCACAATTTTCAGAGCCTTTAGACGTGGAAATTTGTACAATACGAGTCAAGTAGGACTACCGTAAAAGAATAAACTGTCGTAAGGAAGAGGATTAGGCCGGTAAATTTGCAAACATTTAATGCAAATTTGCATACTGTTTTTTCTTTTTGCACACAAAGACACTAAGCTTCTCGAAATATTTTGTCAACGACAGCCAAGGGTTAACTGGGTAACATGAATTATGATGAACTTGTATCAGTCCGTGGCTCTACTAAATAACGCGTTTGATCAGGATGCCGCTTAAACATGGCTTAAATGATATGGTCGGTAGATGTGGAATTTGAAGAAGCATATCGTTCACGTTGAGCTTCTCCCTCATACTTGCTATTTAAATTTTGCTGTCCGCCCTAAATCACTTAAGCTGACGTCCGTGTTGCCCTTACTGTCAGATTTACCCCGGGTTTTTCAGTGCGATTGACTGAATGAAATTCAAAGTAGACGCGATTTATTGGGAAGTTGTTGAAGTAATGTTGGCAACTTACATCTAAGGATGGTGATTCTGACCATTTTTTTCACAATATCTAGAACTATCCAAATGTGCGTAACCTATTATTGATCGTTTACCTGTCGAGTAAGCATTACATTTCGGTTGCTTGGTTCAATTAAAGCTCTCTGCCTAACACTTCCTTATCCTTTTCCTAAACGATCAAGGACATCTTAACGGCGGTGGACAGGATATTTTTACTGTTCTAATCGCAGTAGTTACTAAGAGAGCTTTGGCTGGAACCCCTTCCATACTATATGTTTGCCGGCGGCAAGAACTACTTTTCATGGACATGTCTTTGCGATCGGAGGCAAAGTAAAAGCTTCCGGCCCAGACATTTAAACTATGCAGTCAGTCCACCGTGTGTTCCTGTAAGGTCGGCTAACTGCACCATATTGAGGCATACTTGCTGATATTGCATCAAATATGCTTGAATGTGGTCGTAAAGAGGTAACTGGTCACTAAGTGCTGAAGGGCATTTAGTCATGCAATGATTTGAATTTTGCACAAAGTATATTTCAATTTTAAATGGGACACAAAAAACTCTTCAAAAATGTTATACGGTCTGTGCACGGAGTAGATACAATGAGTGGTCGATCTCCTGAAATGTTTGCTGAAATTCAGAAATAAGTGCTTGATTAGAAACAATTACTTTGCGCGGTTTTACTACTGACTATCCTGCAACATAGTCCTATAAAATGTCGTACTTGGTAGAATTTTACCTTTTGAAAACACTGCTTTTCAATCACTCGTAGAAGACGCACACGGTTAAAAATGACTACTTACATAACATGCATTTCAGAAGATGAAGATGCGATCACTGGGACAAGAAGTTTATTGGCCTGACGTTTCGGGTTCTCACTCGAGCCCATCATCAGAGACATTCGCAGATAGAGGTAAAGCTGGCACCAGGAATGCAGTATTTATAGCACGTGGCTGCCGTGGGACCGTATGCGCACTGCAATTAACAGTTCTCACAATCGCCGCTGGGGTCGTAATTGATGCGGCGGTGGCTTGGCGGTCTGAGTCCGAGTTGTTAATTGCCGCGATTTCGTCATCCGTGCTCGATGCTGGTGTGACGATGGCTCGACAACTGGCTCACTGTCACCGTGATAATTGCTCACCCGCGCCCTCCCCACGTGACTGATTCTCCTGCCCAGGGAAAATCGCAAAAC
>CACRXP010000375.1:65976-94479 GCA_902702965.1 Spirometra erinaceieuropaei | reverse complement strand
TCCCAGTGATCGCATCTTCATCTTCTGAACTGCTACCTGGGACTCGCCTGTTCGCTTCTATCAATAACATGCATTTTTTTCATTCGTTGTTGATGGCATTGAAAATTTTAATGTATTTTTTTGAAACCACGAACAGTAATCTACTTTTTCCAGTTGTATGACAAGGGAGCACGAAAAATTAATGTTACACTCGAAAAAGAGATATAAATAGGTTTTAAAAAGTTTTTAATTATGCGATTTTATAAGGCCGTGCAATGTACATTTATGTAGAACCGTACCTGTCCCATTACAACTGCTCGTCTTGAAATGTAAAATAGTCCGCATTCATTGCAAAATCTTGTGGACTCTATACGGTATCTTTATAAATGGATAGAAAAATACGTGATTATCTTTATGCAGAACACATGCACCTTATAGGCTGAAATCGATAAGCCGTAGGACAATGATTGATTTAGCCTCAACTTATTTGGCAGTCATAAAGCTTTTCAAAACGTTATTATACTCCTTATAATAAAGAATACGAATTTGACGTGATTTTCTACCGAACGACTGAAAGAAAACATCAGGCAGTCCATGTTTTTATAAAATATATTTGAATTTCCAAGACCACCGATGATCAGTGTGATAAATGCGTGGTTATTGTGTAATCACTTTTTACTGAGTAAGGTACCTCCAGGAGATTGAAAAGCAGTGGATTCAAGAACTGACATCCTGCCAAGTCAGAAATACTATAGCAATATATCGAAAGATAGTCAGTATTACAACTGTGCCCAAGGAATCCTTCCTAATTAAGAACTCGTTTCAAAATTTCAGTCAACATTTCATTTGATCGATCACTCACTCTATATCGGACTAGAATGTTGATCATAAGTATCCTTCTGGCAGTCCATCTTTTATGTAGATTTAAAAGTAGGCATTCGCAAACGCGAAAATGCAGAAATCAAACGGACACACCAGTTGCTAAATCGGTTTACACTATTTTGAACTGTGCAGCTATTTTTGTCAGACCGGATGAAACTTCAGGGACACTTCGTCGGCCATCGTGACCTGTTTGTAACTTTGGCTGTTGACTTTTTCATTAATGCAGACTGACGAAGTTGGCGCCCGTCAGCTAAGCTCTGGGACAGACTTAGTAAACATAGCTGGGGTGGTTACCTTTGAGGTACAAACTCATCCGGTTTGCGGTCTCCCTGTATGGACTTCTGCGATCCGTGTTGTGGAGCGCCTTTCCAGAACCAGTGTAAGTGAACGTGATCCTATCCGCTTTACTCAATGGACGAATCACCAGCTCAGTGAAAAGCAACAGACTGAACATGCACAAAAGGTTTTCTTTAAGGACTTGCGATGGCCCCGAGAATGAGCCACTCACGTGCAGGAATTTTTTTATCGCTCTTGCAAGTATGACTTCCATTACTCTAAGGTAGATGCAGATTTGTCCAAGGAGACGCAAATTATTCCATTAAGATGGGGCCGCACCCTTGTGTTTCAGGTACATACTTATAAAAGGGTATGCTTTGTACACAGGCAATGCCTAATACTATACAAGACTTGCCACTGAATTGATTTAAGTAGGTGCTGTTCAACCAAGTTTTCTATCTTGTGCCGCCTAGGGCTTGGCTTGGGCTTGCCCTACGTGTTATGTTTCATTAAGATAGCAGTCACAGGGCTATGTTGAGCGTTCGAACACATTAACGGAAAATGCTCGAATTCGGCCTAGATGACGATTTGAATTTGAACAGATTTCCTATTGCCCCTGGACTGCAGAGTTTTCCTATAAACTAGTAAACACATTTTCACCTGCGTGCTTTTAAAAAGCGCACAACCAAAATTAATTGCATATGATCAAGGCCATTTATTTAAAATTATTTGACCTTTTTTCTTCCCTACTTGGTACTTGTCGTCATTGATTATACGTGTTTACTTTCGTTATTAAGGCTTACAGCAAGTGCATCTGTGTGCCCACTACATTTAAAAATTCTAGAACCAAGAAGTTCAGTCTGGTCCCTGAATATCGTTCGTCGCTTTACAATAGAGTTATCACGGCTTTGGTTTTAAACGTGCTGTTTTAAGGAAATATAATTTCGTAGTTTTACGAATGACGAGTATGTCCCCTAATCAATGTTAGAATATGCCACTGTAAGTAGAAGAATTTGATTGATTACTTATTGCCTGATAATAGCTTGTGCGTAATGTAAACGACATATAAAGTTGGTTTGATCTATTTTGCGTCCTTTGTCACTTTACCATGAAAGAAAGCAACACATATGCACGAAATGACTTTATTTTTATTTTCAAATCCCATGAAATACATGCAAATTAAATGACGAACGAAAAAACACCACGTCAAAATTTAAGCAGATTTTTGTATCCCAAGTGCCAAATTAAAATATGACCATTTCACTTAAAAAGGAAAGTGCGCGTCAAAGTTCAAAATTGGGTTTGTTATTTTTCTCCGGCACCTGTACACGAAAATATTAGTTTGAAAAGAAGCTTTAAATTTGAACAAATTGCCCTATAGACAATTTTAAAGGGAGTTGTCATAAACACACAAAATCGTATCAAGATATTTTCTTTTCCGTTTTAGTTTGAAATCGCTTTACATATATTTAGCAACAATGATAAGTATTTTCGAAGAAAGTCAACTCAAGGTTAGTAAAAATCAAGGGCATACTTATTAAGGCAATAGGAGCGAAAACATAATGCGTGTAGACGGCTGAAGTGTCAGAAAACAAGGCTATTCATTTTAGAAAACCATTTGCACATACCCGTCCAGTCAACCGTGTATGATAAGTAAGGCATACTCGACGGGCTGACATAACAGTAGTAGTATGATACATTTCCCGTTTCCGGTCGAGTAACTTTGAGCGTGTGTTTGAAACCCTTTGGCGTCATTTCGACCTCTAAAATTAGACGAGGTGCCCATGTAAACGTCAATTTATCCATAGCAACAGCTAAAGGTTTTGGGGGAGTGGCAACCAATGCAAGTGAAAAATGAGAAAATGGTTACTACTGATGCCCCAGACACTGTAAAAAAACAAAATTAGAAATATTCTGGTAGCATGCATTTGAGACAACTGCTCATATACTTCCCCTTTCAATATTTTTAAAGTACTTAGGACAACTTCAAGACATTTTTTGCGGAATTACTACATCTAAATTTTATGCAATAATTTCACTCAGGATACGAATAACTCTGAATCGAGTTTACTTAGGTTCCTTAAGTTAATCCTTAAGTTCCTTAAGTTAATCGAGTTTCCTTTTTTAAAATCATGAATACAGATGAAAGACGTGAGTCAGCGAATGTTTTTATTATCAACTAGCATTTCAACGTCAATCTACTTTCTGACAAATGTTAGGCTGAAAATGATCTTATTTCAACTCTTGACGCAAACACTTACTGCATTTAGCCGAGTATATCATTGCTGCGATACTTTCCTTTGACATAAGATCTATTGCGGAAGAGTTTAGCTTTTCCGCCTCCAACTGCGCTTCCAATGTCGAGTTCCTTGTAGTAATGTCTATGCAGTAAAAGTCATCCGGGCCGTTGCAGCTATAATGTCCTGCAAACTTAAAAGTCATGCAAGCACAATCATATATGCACCCATAAGACAAACAGTGCATTATAGCAACAACTAGAACGGTAAACTACATGAAATCGAAACTAGGTGGATAAGATAATCTGGTGAATTGTTGGCATTTCTAGTAGGCAATTTGCATACATCATAAAATATTAATAATAAATTGTGGGTTTAGAGTAAATTCTACGGCAGATATTTGTAAGCGAATCAGACAAATACACAAATGAAATAAAGTGGCAACCCAGCATGTTTGTGACTTGACTTCCAGCCACCTCAGGGTTTTAATTTTTGTCGGATATCGCCATCATATCATTAGGGCCAAACAAAACCCAATGGCTGGTTCCGCGAGGATTCGTTTACTAGCGTCTTGGAGGACTTTCACTTGCTGTATTTCTGTTTGTATAATGTGCACCAGATCTCACGCGCTAGTAACTGCGCCACCCCTTCCGACAGAACATCCTTCGGCGATGAATGTTTGACAAAATGAAGTTGAATCCAAAAAAGTATGTAGAAACCCAAACTATGTCGTAAACTGTCTTTGATCAACTGAGAGGATGTCAAATTTACACTAAGAACTCAATAACATCAAATGCACAGACAATGGTTTCACAGGTTCATTTAGTGACTTATTGCAGTTCTTTAATTTAGGCCGCCTGGTGAAGACTGTGCTTTATATTCGCTAGGCTTAGAAAAGGGCAAACGGAGATTTGTAACTTACATCACGTCCAGAATCGGAGTATCCTTCTATGTTCCACGTAAGTTCAACTGAGTCAGCTTTCTTGGCCGCTGGGCAAAAGTGAAACTGTTGATCCTCAGAGTAAACAAATCCGTCTAAATGTTAAAAACGCAACGCTATATTAACGGCCTGCAAGGTAAATAGTTTTCCCAAGTTGACGGAAAGTAACTTACACTCATCCGGTTTGATTGTTTTTGAGGGGACGCTTTGAGCAGTAACATACTGATATCCGATGCGCGCGTAAACGTACTTTGGTTTTTTGTTTTGTTTGAACTTGATTTCTAGGCTAGAGTACCCGTCATCTGAAGGTAAGAAACATTACACTTTGAACGTAATTGATAGTAACTGGGATAATATGCATAAACAAGCTGATATAATTCAACACTTTCCCTTAAATCAGCAACTTGCTGTATACATTTTCTTTCAAAACATGACAGATTTTATTGGTTTTTGTTTAAACTCCGGCTGGATTCAAAAAATATCTTTTTTTAGGAAAACTGTAATTTCGGCATACATTTTTCCACTTTACAGGAATCCACATCGGAGAATCTTTTCTTTTCACATTTCCCATTCTCCAATGTCATTGGCACATCATTAACCTCCACTTCCTAGGATGATCAAAAATATGATATGACAAATAACAAGCTTAGTTTAGCATGTTCTCTTTACATAAGCAATATTAATGCAACGAAAAATATAATTTTCCAATTACTCAGTCAGCACTGGGTTTTAGATGAGCAGGCCTATATCTAAAAACACAATTCTTCATAGTCCATTAGAACAGACAACGATGAATTGTACAAAATACATAAATGGCAGAGAGCGGCTGTCGCAGTTAGCTAAGGTAGAACCCATTTACGTCTAGAGAAATGTGCGGACCAGTTAAAAAGAGACACCACGATCGAATGTCATTACGCGGATGCATACACTGGTAACGCATTTTATAGGCATCCGGAATAATTACTGAATTCATGAAGGAAGTAACCTGCTTTCACGTCCTACATTTGGCATGGAAACAAGTAAATAAGTCGAAGACAATTTGCACTTACCTCAACATTCTCAGGAACGGCAAGTCGAATACTCGGATATGTACCCGATAGACGGAACGCATTTTCTTCCCACTCACATATGCTGTTAGCGTTCACTCTGCTAAAAAGTAATAAATTTGTTCTTACAGATCATAAGTTGGGGCCAGGTCTGTAATGTCAACTAAAACCGTTCGAGAGCCTTTACTAACTTATCATGTGTATATAGGATAGCCTGTGAGATCACTCGTAAGTATGATATTTTGCTTCATGTAGACAAATAATTTTTTTTCAAAATGTTTTCTTTAACAAACACAATCGTATAGTTATAAGGGTTTTCAAGCAGTCAATTCAAAATATCCTCATCAGAATTCATTCCTATCTACAGTCCCTAAAGAAAATGCTTACAGCACTACAAAAAGGAGAGTGCACACCAGTGATGCAAACAAATTCTCCTTCGCCAGCATTTTCAAGTAGCCTTACTCTTGGTAGTTTGAAAGCTACTATTTATATGCGCAAAGCATAGGGCGTGAACCAAATTGAACATTTTTCGCAAAGGTAGAAAAACGGATTTAACACAATTATCCAATGACAAATAGGGATCTTGTATGTGGTTTTCTTTCGCTGTCCAAGCGCATGCAGGAGGAGAAAAGAAGTGGTTTTCCGAGCTTACTTTTTTTAGCTGAAAATGTTCCCAAAATACTCTTAATATCTCAAACGCCCGCGTACGGTCGCTGAAATGAGTGAGCACATAGGCTCCTACTCGAACACATACCGAGGTATAGTAAAAAAATGCAGTTAAAACGATAAAAACATCGCAGGCCTTGCTCATACACCAGGAATTAAATGCATTTCACGAAAAATTAATCGTCTTATATTCTGGAGCTGCAATACGTAACACTAGGTCCACATAAGCCACGAATTTGCAAAACGTTTTAGAATAGACGTGCTGATCATTATACTAGTTTAATAATAGAACATTTGCCCAAATAGTTTGCATTGGAATTATATAATTAATGCCATTTAGTGAGGAAAATAGCACATCAAAATCACACAACCTCAGCCAATGTTCTAAAGTGAGTATACAAAGCATGCGGTTATAAAAACTGATTAAATTCTTTGATACATACATTTCCATAATGTCATGCGCTATCTTCTTCTACCAGGCTGGTAAGTACCGATAAAGTCAGTAACAGCACACTTCACGTCGAAATTTTTCGGCCCGCACATCAGTTGAGGACATTGCAAAAAACAGCTGTGGTCATTGTGCTAAGCGTTTTGACTTCTGTAAAATGTATGTCTAGTATAACTGTGACCGTTGTGGAGCATAATTTCGCCAGCGCACTGTATCTAGCGTACTGATGGGAAAATCATCAAAACTCGTGTGTATTATAGTCAAACACTTAAAGCCAGATATGTCGTTTACCAGAGCCCGTATACTGTGATAGTCTTATTAATGGTAAACCTATATGGTGAGTACTCTTCAGGAACTACGTGACTTAAACATGCCAAGCAGCCAAAAATCGGCACTGATTTATGCAATTAAATGTATACAGGCGAAAATCTTTTTATACTTTTTTCACAATGTAAATAGTTGCAACTTTGATCCGCTGTTAAGGAATAATCACTGAATATAATAATGATCAACAGTCGCCGTACGCCACAAGTTTTAATATCAATAAACGTGATTTAGTTCGTGATTCTCAAAAATATTTTTCTGGAGAAAGCTTGACCGATGTGTCTGTAGTTACTCGGTTTTGCTCGAAAAATATTGTTTTTCAAAATGGATGGTTTCTTTACATCCGCTCACCTACCACCCGTTTTTTACTTTTAGAAATCTTCATATTTATTCCCTAATGAAAACTACTAGATTATCATCAGTGATAACCGATTTCGAAAATGTAGAAAAATCGTAGTTGGTTGACATATTACACGATTTAAAAATATATATTGAGATCACATAGTTTTCAGGCAGAATTAAAACTGCACCTCAATATTTTATTGAGTAAATTCAAGAATCAGCACGTTTAATGTCCCTTATATGTTAAGCGTTCATTGGTTACAAATATAAAACTAAAATATATTATAAGCCGCTTGTTGATTGCGATCGAGCTTTAGTGAATCGGATAATTTATTCTTTGAGGGGCGCACGTAAAAGAGGCGTTAAACGGACCATATATTGTACGTAAAATTAAAACAGCGCAACCTCTATTCAACTAACATAATTTACGCAGGAACTGTCGACGGATTATAATGACGACAAGTATTAACGCGCAATACATGTGAGCGAAAGTTTTTCCTAATAAGACGAAAAATGGTTTAATATAAGTAAATTGAATACTGACTATTTGATTGTCAAGCCTACTTAGTGACCTCATAACCGCTAAACGTCTTAGAATAACAAATAACAAAGTCCACGAGCATTTCTAACGGAACTAAAAAACACGCATTGGATAAAAACAGTATTTTGCATGTAATTTGAAAACGCCAGTCTCTCCCAGATTTAAGACTGTCATAGGCCGCATTTTATGGCTTGAAGTCCGCGAAAACCAAAGCATTGTGCCAACCAGGCCGGACAAAATTTGTACATTGGCAATCTTGTGAGATCATATTAAATTCTTGAAAATCGAGATAGCCGGAGACTGCACAAAGGCCGTCGAAAGTTAACAGACGGCGGTTCTCAAAGTTCTTCACAAGGAAGATGATTTATTTGACAATGAAAATACACGACTAAGATCAAGGGTCTTGGCCATACACAGAATCCGGCGCCTCCCCTAAGTCCAATCCTGGATCAGAGGGGTTTGCCTTATCACACCATAGCAAAATGGCTAGTTGAAAAGCTCAAACCACTGCAAAGTCATTTGTACTCTCTAAGTTTGAAGAACTCATTTGAGTTTGTGGAGGATGGTAACTTTGACGGACGTAGCATCACTGTTTACTTCTGTACCCCGTGGACGAAACAATAAACTACCTTGATGACGTTATCCAGGAAACTTACTACCCGTAGGGCATATCAGTGGAAACATTAAGAGAACTACTGACACATTGCACGCAATACGCCCCGTCTCTTTTCAATTAGCACTTAAACATAGAAATAGGAGGCGTAGCAATGGACTTACCGCTCGGTCCGTTCATCGCAAATGCCTTCATGTGGAAAGTAGAGATGACAAGGTTACAATATACTATTGATTGACCTTGACTTGTACCGTCGGTACGTGGATGACACAAAATACCCTTGCCCAAAAGTTTCACAGTGCACACTCCATTCTAATTTCCTCTGCAGATTTAGACGCAGACAAAGAAACCGAGTATCATTATTTTTTGTGTACACAAGAGGATGGATCGCTTAATAAGGACCCATCTTGATAGCCTCACCGAATTTCGTAAAAACGAAAACATTGTGCTAACCACGCCGGATAAGGCTACAGGATAATAGAGTACGTAGAAAAAATAGAAGCAATCTTGTCGGATCGTACCAAATTCTCTAAATCCGAGAAAGACAGGGACCGAACTGAGGCCGTTGAAGGTCAGCTGACGGCGGTTCGAACACTTCTTCACAAAGAAGGTCATTTATCTGACAAAGAATATGAGCGACTAAGACCAATGTACACGGCCATACCCAGAATGTACAGCCTCTCATAAATTCACAAACACGTGCTACCCCTACGTCTAATCCTAGATATGAGTAATTCACCCTTTCACACCATAGCACAGTGACTAGTCGAAAAGCTTAAAAAGTTGCAAAGTCAACTGTGCCCACTAGGTCTGAAGGACTCCTTCGAGTTTGTCGAGGCGATTAAGGATATTAACGTTGACGGACGGAGGATGCTATCATTAGACGTAGCATCGTTGTTTACTAATATACCCGTAGCCGGAACAATGAACTACCTTTGTGCCGTTATTCGCGACACGAACTACCCGTTAGGCATGCCTTTGGAGACGCTAAAAAAGTAGTGACACGATGCACGCAAAACGTCCAGTTTCTCTGCAATGGTCAACTGTACAGGCAAATAGACGGCGTAGCGATGGGTTCGCCGCTCGGCCTATTCTCCGCAAATGTGTTCAGGGGCAAAGTCGAGATGACAAGCTTACAAGACAGCATTAATGACCTCAGCTTCTACGGTCGGTACGTGGACGATATTTTCTGCCTGACGGATGTTACCACCGACACAGACGTCCAGATTCAAAAATTCAACCATTCACACCCCCAGCAGACAATGGAATCGCGTTCCTCGACATTCTTCTGCACAGACAAGATGATGGATCTATCCAACGTAGGATGTTCCGAAAGAAAACCTGGACGGGTCAATGCAGTTTTGCTCCCCAAAATATTAAACGCAATTTGGTCCAAAGATTGGCTGCCAAAGTGCGACGTATCTGCTCTCCGGAGAGCGTGGGGAAGCACACCACATAAACTCTAGAAAAATGGAAAGTCAGAAAGATTTGTTCTCCGAAATATAGGTGAACGCACTGCAAAGTCCACAATGGCACTTGCAGAAAAGAAATGCTTATAAGACTACCTTATTACGGGGACGCTAACAAGTGACCTTGTAAGAAGACATCCGAAGACTGTGATCACTAGCGCTTACCGCTCTGCGAATTGTCGTGTACTTTCTCCTCCTACGGCTCTCGTTGCCGTTAACATCTATGTTTATTTACTCATTCGCTTGTGCCTGTGTAGCGGGATACATTGGCCATATAAAAAGGCGCCGGGGAAAGAGAGTACATGAATACATACCGACTTGACCAGGCAGAGGCGAAAAGAAATTGATTTCGAGTTCAATTTTCGCGAACCTTGCCGATATGAATCCTCGAGTCGATGCCAAAGCAGCCTTTCAAGTTGCCGACTGGACAAAAATAAGCTACAGCCGAGGCAGCGGCTATATGGCTAGCCAATCCAGTGCTATGTCGTCAGAAGACGTTGACACAGGCGCTCTGTCTTCCGTGGCGGACACCGATTCCAGAAGATGGTTGCACTTCACCCTAACCTGCTGATGGTAGCCGTATGTGCTCAAACAAACGACTTACAAACATCATTAGCAAACTTTTGACCCCTCCCCCTCGTCCCCATGATTCAATGGCCGCAACAAATCAACCACGCCATAGCACGCCTCGCCATGCGAGCGGCGTGGCATGATGAGTGTTAATAACCCCTGAATCACTTAAAACCCCTGTAACGTCATATAATCTCAACTTAAGATTGAGTTGCAATGTCGATCGCCTCTAGGCTTTAACTTCCACACGTGAAAAAGTGTATTATTTTCTCACCATCCCAGCTGTTTTCTGGAAGATACTCAAATTTAGAAATTATCGCTTTATAATCTCCTCAGAAATTTACCACGTACTTGGAGTAGGTCAACACATTCTAGGTCGATAGGCACAGACCGAGATATTTGTGTATGAATATTTGAACCAAAATCCATCAACCATCAGCGAGTAATATACATTGACTACCGACAGGCAGTTAGGAGTATACTATAGGGTAAAGGGATACCATACTAACAGCCCATAAGCCAGCCAAGAGTCCATACACGTCTGGTTCGCGATATTCTGCCGCTACATCACATAGCTGCGAGGAGTTTGACTAGTCAGTGATTCGATCACAATCCCCCTATGATTTCTGGTAGATACTACAGTTTAGGAATTGTTGCTTCCCGCGGTGGCTATCGTCAAAATAGACGCTAAACCATCACCGATGCGTCACCTAAGCACATTCATCTTAGGGAGATGCATGACATGCGTCGGCGGACAATTCCGCTTACTGAAAAAGAAGGGCCAAAATCCATTAGTCGCAGACGAGGAAGGTTGGGAGACCACCGATGAGACGAACTCCTCAAAGCGGCGTTGTGCAGCTGCAGAATATCGGCGAAACGCGCTTAAAAAGGTTTTTGGTTAGTGCCCTTGTTGTTAGTATGGCATCACCTCACCGTACCGTACACGTCTAGCTGTCTGTCTGCAGTAAATATTATGCGGTTTCAGTCTGTAACAGATGCGCTTCGGAGCAAATATTCATGTTTTCAAAATTGAAGTCTGAGTCTACTGACCTATAATATACTGATGTACTTCATTTTCGCCGTTCATTTTTGAGGAAATCAAAATGTAAAAAAAGTTGCGAAAATTTCTATTGTTAAATTCAAAAGGCATTTTGGCGAGCATACGTCTGCTTTCGAAAAATTCTTTTCAGGCCTGTACATGAAAGACTTCCATCGGAACTTACGAGTAACGGAAACGGTCAACTACCTTTGTGATTTCATTGCCGACATTCAACATGATATAAGAATGCCAGTGAATGTCCTTAAGGAATTGTTATTGAGGTGTACCTTGAACGTGCAGTTCCTATTCGACAACACTTTATACAGGCAGATGGACGGCGTAGCAATGGGTTCACCCCTTGGCTGCTTTTGACGAATATATTCATGGGAAAGTTAGAAGCCTTCCAGCTACGTCACCAGATCAACGGTTTAAGATTCTATGGGCGGTACGTGGATGATATATTCGCGATTGCACTGAAACTAAGTGACATCTCAATTCTACTGGATGACATAAATCAGGCGCACCCAGCAATAAAATTGACTCTGGAAGAAGAACAGTCCGGTTTACATCCCATTTTTGATGTGTTTCTGAGTAGAAGACTTGACGGCAACATTCGACGCAGCGTCTATCGCAAGAAAACATGGTCCGGACAATACACCCATTTTGGGAGTTTTGTAACGCTAAATATTAAACGTACTTTAGTCCGGTGTTTGACAGAAAGAGTAAGAAGAATCTGCTCAGCTGATAGCGCTGAGAAAGAACTGAAGACCATCGAAAGCCTCTTTTACCAAAACTGATATCGTGATCGATTG
The DNA here is from genome assembly GCA_902702965.1 of Spirometra erinaceieuropaei. NCBI lineage: Eukaryota > Metazoa > Platyhelminthes > Cestoda > Diphyllobothriidea > Diphyllobothriidae > Spirometra > Spirometra erinaceieuropaei. The sequence goes on along the minus strand of CACRXP010000375.1, from coordinate 82,295 downwards.
ATTGCTAAGAACATGGCCGGAAGACGGCAAAAGCCCCCGATGCCGACGGCAAGAAAGAAAAGGCTTTTTATCAGGGTCCCAGTCCAATGGGATGCACAAAGTGAGCTCTTAAGAATACGCCTTGCCCAAGCTGTATTGCAGACCTTTCCAGAAGCTGATACCTGTGTACTGTTCTCCGCCAGTCCCATCCTATACGTAGAGGGCAAGGATAAACTACCACTTTAGACCACCCTCATGTGTATTTACTCCTTTACCTGCTCCTGTGGGGCAGAATATTTTGGTCGCACGAGCCGGCGGTTATTCAAAAGAGTGAAAGAACATCTCCCAGCATGATTAGGAAAGGGACAAATAAAAAATATCAACAGCTCGATACTCGCGCACATGGTAGACACAGACCACCGTGTAGACGCCAGAGATGTCTTCAGACTGATTTACAAGGTCCCATCAAGCTATCCAAAGTAGCTTGGGCGGCACCTGTTGGCTACGGCAGAGGCGGCTGCAATCAGGCTACGCCGACCGGTCCTATGCGCACAGAAGAACTTCTTACAGGTCCCACAGTTACCCTGACTCAAAGCCACCAAACCAACCACCCGCATGTAATTACCTCCGCCGGGACCCACATTCTTCCGGGCGCTGATTGGAATTGTGGTGTTTTACTCTCCCCATCCCCTCTCCTCCCTTCTCCAAACCCAAGCTACAGTTTAATTTTCTACTTGCCGGTAAAAAAGGTTTCTTATTTTTTATAGATTCCGACATAATCATTCGTTTAGTCCTGCTTTAGACGGACGTCATTACTTAAGTTACTGCAGATTTATCAGCAGAAGGAACACTTTTTAAAAAATGAACAGGATATTTGAATGAAAATTTCTGGCGCATTAGCTGTCGTCAAGCATTCATATTCAACATGAGGTTCGAAGAGCATGTTAACGCACATCGAAGCATTTGTCTGTTGGACGTTTGGTTCAACGTTCTAACACAGAGGCACAGAACGGGTGACCGTTCGGTTACGTTACCAAACTTAAACTACCGCCATGAGGCGTTCACATGACAGACGGGCCAGGAGTGTGCAAGGCATAAAAAAGTGAAAGGCGGAATTCTCCTCAATTCTGTCACCGAGAACGGGCAGGTAACCACGCCCTTTGCACAAAATGTTGTTTTACTAGACTTTGGTACATTTTGTCGAGTCCGAAATAGCAGCCGCCAATCAAGCAATGCAATGTCGCCGATGTTACCCGTGTTCCATGGCAAGCTATTAATCATCTGTTCGACTGGATTTCCTGGTGCTTTAAGCTAGCGGCTAATGGCGACTGCGTTAACAGTTCATGAGCTTTTGAATAAATATTAACTATAAGCGTTATATTTCACCTAAGCCCCTGGTTTACATTTGGTGTTGGTTTGCCCAAATGATCAGTAAGCGAAATGTCAGAACGGATTTAAAAGGCGATTTAAGTTGCCTGGATTACCCGAAATCGATGAAATTAATAGCATCTCATGCTGACAGTCTCATTTGTACAATGGAATCATGCACTGCTGGAAACCGATTTTATCTAAAAACTCGGTAACAAATCAATGGATCTACTGTTCAGTGACCAAAGATCTAAGACTCATGTCCTGGGTTATAAAAAGTACACGTCGGCTGAGACTGACTAAATATCGTCATTAAATCACCAGTGCCGCTTGTGTAACAAAAGAGTTCTAGTGTACGCACTAAGTGGGTAAGGAAGGGAAAAAAGAACAAGCAGGTCTTAAATCAAGCCCAAGAAGACGAGTGCGAGATGATGCCTGGTGTAACCCGAGGTGAAAGGTAACTACCCTCACTGCGACACAAACATTCACTGGATGAATAGACTAAGGAGCGTGCAATCACCACTAGAAGGCTGCGGAGAGAACCAAATGCTAGTTCACAGTGCATGAATACTACCGGGGGACCGATGGCGTTCCAATCCGTCCGATCAATACTATGAAAAAAGTCTGCTTAGCCAATCTCTGGGTTCAAAACACGTTGATGTGACCGCGTGTGAATGGCGTATAAGCACTCCCCGAGGCACAGGCAGCCGATGGGTTAAAATTGTAGGGAAAACGCAAATCTATGATCGATGTCATATCAGCGCAATCGCACTTGCTAACTTTGTTTTAGGAAGCTTATCATACGGCAATAATCAATTGAGGCTGCAGAACCAAAACTCGCCTCCGGAGTTGTCAGTACAAACTCGGTCGGCCTTGTTATAACTTTTACTGTATATGTACTTCTGACCGCCATATGATTGTCAGAATGCTACAAAACAAGCTGGTTACTAAACATGACCACCAATTCATTTTGATAAGTTGAAATTTACATTAAGTCTAAAGCCTCGGCCCATATAGTGGTTTCTCAGTTGGAAGATAAAGGATGCAAATTTCTATCTGTCACAGAATTTTTGATTTATTGATGATCTGATAAAAACCAAAGGGTCCTATTTGCCAACCAAATTGAAATCCCTTATGTGTGCATTGCATGAGTGGATATTTGTGTAGGTTTGCACCCAGATGCAATTGCTGCGTACATTCTTTAACTGATGCTTGGTCACCGCAGTGATATAATCTGTCTAAGTTCTTCATATTGGCTAGAAATTATTGTTTTCTGCGGAGGAAATATGTTTTAAAATGTAATTTTTGTGTATTTTCGCACAGTTTGCAGCAACGCCGACATCGTTTAAAACCTTCAGTAGCGATGAGTATGTGAGCGTCTACACTTGGTTATTACTGTAATAAATACCCACTGATATAATTTGCGTACACATGAAGACTTTAGGAGCAAAATTTGAACAATGCAACCTTTAGCATACAGCACAAGCTAAAAGTAAAAATAGACAGTTAAAAGACCGCACTATATAGAGATGGGCTTGATTTTATGTTTCCCGTAACGTATCAGTATTTTTTATCTGCATGAATGAAACACCCAAAAGTGTTTGTTTTTTGGCGCCATTGTGTAAATTAATTAGGTACACAGACATTCGTCATCCATTTGCAGTGCTTATGCAAACCTTCGAATGGCATCTATCTGCGAGAATGTTAAATAATTCATTGAACCATTTTTTGTTGATTTTTGTTGTAGATTTTTATTTAATTCGAAGATGAAGCCTTCTGCTTGGGTGGGCCTTCAAGCGAGACCTTAGGTACCTTCTCCATGATGAAGAACGACAAATTACCTTCAATGCCTTCAAGAAGTACTTTAATGTAAAGGACTTCGCTCAGTCTGGAAGCATAGAGGACATCAATTGTCCTGGGAAGCTGTTTCGAAATCCGTACTCGGAATGAGGGCTGTTGACAAATCGCCATAGCTCAAGTTACATTAAGTTTAAAGGGATATGTTAGTGTGAAATTTATTGTGACATTATTTTCACAGATCATCGGTTGGGCTGCGGTGTTTATTTAGTGATTTGCATGGCCGGGATTCATGTAAATATGGAACTGCGATGCTATAAATTACAATCACTTTTGACGTTTGTTGATTGTTCTTACTCTTTGAATAAGGCAGATAAACCGTCCGTTAGGCTGTTCGGATCGAATAGGGCCAACTCTTGGAGCGTGTTACACGGTAACCGTGCTAATACGCTTGTTACGGGTGGGGCTAAGAAAAAAAATATGGAAGAAGCGACTGATCAATGCTAGTTAGATAATGAAATAGGCAGTGCGATACTACCGACAAATACAAGGGATACTGGGATGAACGATTCTTGCTGATTAGCCGTCCTCAACCAGTCAAGCACAATCCCGAAGTGTGGAACACCTGGGCGCGCCTCTACTACTGATAATGAAATGCATAAAAACGCATATTATTGTTTGAAAGGATGCGAAAATGGCAATGTCAACGGCGCGTACTTTTAAAAAGCGGGCTAATTAACCAAAAAACAACTCCACTACCGAAAGGCATGATTGACAGCCCAAGGACAGTGAAGCTATACTTTCGGGAACGCGGACCAGCTGGTTGTTAGCGGAGGCAGTTGTCGTAGAGCGCGGGTGATAAATGTCCACAATATAAGAGGAATCGAACAGTAGGACGAATATGGTATAAGGAGGTAAGAATACGTCTGCTATATTAAAAATAAAGGTAACTTTTGAAGGAAAAGGGTCCAGTTAGGTACATTTTAAGTAGGTATTTAAAGCAAGTGACTCGGTTGCCATGCATCGTCCACAATGTGGGCGCGTATAATTTCAGGGCTTACTGAAAGTTATAAAATGCATACCATTTAGTAAAATAAAATAATTGTTTACCTGTAAGTTTGAAGAACCTACGACGCTGTTAATCACGGAAATGGAGACGCACAAGAAAAAGGTGGGCAAATGAAAATGGTACATATTGTTCGTCATTTGAACGATCAAAGCCCACAATGAGCTTGCAGACGGTTTTGCATGAAAAACAACCGCTGTGGTACAACACGAGGACACATACTCTACTGGAATCGGGAGAGATCTGCAAGGAAAAAATTGCGGTGGCCGAGCCGGTTAACGCTGGTTGCATAGAAAGAGGAAAGGAAATTGTGACGGTGCACAAACCACGAGACAAGACCAAATCTCAACGTAACTGCAAAATGAAAACATGCGTGACCCTATCCCGAGGGCTGGCCTAAAACCCTGACAATAACCCGAAATCTTAGCCCCAACCTTAAATGAACCCTGACCATCACTTTTTCTCTTACTGACACACTTAACTTATCCTGAAGAAAACCTCAAATCCAACTTTAACTTTTAACCTCAGCCTAACCGCAATCCTTATCCTAGCCCTGACACTTACTGTAAACACACCTCTTACCTAAACCCGAACACTTAACGTTACCATAGCCCTATACCTATTATCAAACCGGCCTTTCACAGAACACTAATCTCAATCTTAAACCTCAACACTGCACTTAATCCTAACCCTAAACATTTAACCAAACTGACCATTTACATAACCCTAACCTCAAACTTAAACCTAACCCTAGCTTCAATCCTACATCTAAACCGAAACACAACCCCCAAACCCGAATCATTATACTGGCTTAAACGTCTAACCCGAACTCCATTAAATTAACCAAAACAGTAACCCCTAGGTCGAGCACCTAATCGTTGTGGTTAAAGTATACTCCAAGGTAAAGAAGATGTCTATAATAGCCAGCGCCTAGACCGTGCCCATAAACCTTTTCCTTATAACATACGGTCAATCACAATTCCACTCCTTAATCTTAATGATGATGTCGAACCATAAACCTAAGCATAAACTCTTGCTCATCTTCTAAATCCCGTTCTAAAACGCAACGTTAACCCCTAATAATACACCCTGGTATTAAATTGTCACTTACTTTAATCTTAACCGTGAACCTAGCCAGGGCTGGTTCCGAAAGTCAAACCGTTTAGCCTTAACATCATTCTACATCGGTAACCAGATGCGTGATGTCTGCTCGAAATTGTAGTAGGCACACCTTAAACTTATGGAAACCAGTAATTGTAGCGAATCCAGTGGGGCATAAACTGGTATTCGACTCCAAGCGTGAACCTAAACACAGCCACTAAACCCACAGAGGTACAAGCATAAACGCAAACGACAACTTTAAGTGCTGGATGTAAACGACCTACGGATATCAATAATAACAACAGAAGGATAAGATGTCAGCGAATCCGGACAGCGTATTAGAGCCATAATTAGTATTTATGAACGACCTAACATTACCTTTAATATGTCTTTGGTGTTTTCCATCCCCTTCAAGTTGTTATTTATCAGAGCAGATATAGGATCAACGCATTGATGTCGGTTGATGAGTGGTTAGCAATCATTTTCGAACATGGACATCTTTCAAGAATTAGGTCACCAACGAACGTTCCTAAATGGTCCGTTCGCACGCAGACGGGTTGCTTTCACAGGTACCAGAGCTTACGCGGTCACGCTGAGATTTGCCATTTTACTTGCACCTGTTATTCCTTAATCAACCTTCAAATATTTAAATCGTCTCGATTTGATGACAAATTAATCAGTCAATTTGCCTTAACAATAATCTGTTTGATAGTGCAATACGCACCGCTTTCGCATTTACTGTTGCCGACTTCAGATTTAAAGATACGAAACCTATTCCGGGTCATGGTCCGGTCGCCAGGTGAGCGTTCTCCACTGTGATTCTGTCGTGCCTTCCACAATCAGATAGGTCTTGCTGAACCGTTGTCGGTCTTAATCCTTTGCTTGTGTATCTCATACCGTTGGGGCGTGTGATTTATTTCCCTGATCTGCTTGCCGATACGTTTTTAGTTCGTCCTCGCTCTTTGCGTGCTGCTGACGGCACAACAATGCGGTCTCATGGTAGCGGTACTTTTCCCATTATTTATAATGTGCAATGTTTTACCAAAAATAAGCACTGTTAACCTTGCCAATCCTGCCGGCTGGTACTCACATCAATCTTGGCATTTTCATGGCCGTAGAAGTCCCACCTTTAGTTGCCCATCTTACACTGTTTGCCCAAGCTAAGAGCGGTCACATTAATCTGTACTGCTCAACATCATCCTAGGTTGGTGCGCCCATTGCTCCGTAAAGGTATCCATGCCCCCTTTGTGCATTGGCATCATACACCATTCGCGTTCGACAATAGACTCAGATAAGTCCTACAAGTGCATGCCTAACTGATTTCCGCTAGTCATGAAAGTGTTTGCTAGTAGACTTCCTTCTGTTGTCTCGCAGTTGCCAGCTTCTTTTAGGCGGCTGAATCCTCGTGAGTACTAGCTTTCCTCTTAAGTGAATGCCATCTGTACCTCTCGCATAATACCACGCCCTCACATTCCTTATACGCTCGCTTAGATAGGAAGGCTAACGGAGCCATAGTTGAAAGAAGGTAAAATATTAATACAAATAACAAAATAGCTTGTTAAATGCTGGTTTGTCGACAGCAATTTACTGTTTCGTGTCAGCCGTATTCCAGAAGATCCGGTCGGTTGGCTGGCCTCGGTGTTGGTCTTTGGGTTCGGGAAAGATTCTCCGTGCTGAACATACTGACTTATTGACGAGCGTTGTGTGAGACAACCCAGGCTATCGAGTAGGCCTTCGCTATGTTACAAAGGAAGGTATCTTATGCCTTTGGTAGAATGACGTTGTTCCGTCCGAAACACACTCAGTACTCCCGCTCTCACATGTGGGAGCATACAGACCTGGCAGAAATCGACCCGGCTTCATCGTGCTTTTTGATTAATTCGTCTTCAATGCGCTTTGATGGCGTTGGTATGTCCTTCAGTCGTTAGGTCGATAAAGTTTTCGACTGATAAAATACTGGTATCTTAGGGAAAGCCTGCAGGCGTAAGTGTTCCTTTCGTCTAACGCGTTGACGATAATCTTTACCCCCCACTTATTTATGACCGCTCTCAGCAACGGCCTGCTTGTATCATTCACCTGTTCGAACATATCCTTATTCGGTACCGGATTCCTACATCCAAATTATCCAATGTTGCGTCTATCATTTCCCAACTATATACATTCGCGCGCTCATAAGTGTATTGTCTACATTGACTTCGACCTCCGACTCCTACATTTTTGAGGAACGTCCTAAAGCAGACATGTGGGCAAGAGAGTCCGACTTTCGGTTCCGGAGTTGTGCAGCGTGTGCTCCCAGCAAGGTCAGAGCAGGAGCGCTACATTGTGTGTGAAGTAGATAAGAAAGGTAGTAGACGTATGCAGAACTCTCTTATTCTCACCTATCTGAGCCCAGTGTGGAGAAAAAGTCGAGAAGACCGAACGCGGGAGCGACAAAACCGGACCCGCACCTAGGCGTATCACCACACCATCTGTTTCGAAACAGACACGTGACCAGGAACCCATATACCAAAACAAAAGGCAGAAAATGCATAAAACCCAAATTTATGTGGTAAGAGACTGTAATTAGACCTGAAGCGATAATTCTTGCTCACAATATACAGTGACCAAGATTGCGTTCCTAAAAATGTAACATCGGAGACGACTAACGCAGCCGGAGCCGTCCCTAGGCGTGCCACTACGCCCGGCTCGCAACCCACAAAATGCCATAGACGTCATTGCAGCTTGTCTCTCAGACCACCAGTCGGCCACTCCATATAAACACATATTCTGGATCGACTGTGAGGTCCATGCTTTCCGTCAGTTGGCAGCCCAAAACCAGGTCAGAAAATTGAGGATGGCAAAAGTCACAATCTATCTATCCAGCTGTTGCGAAACGCATCCACCGTCGAGGAATCCGATGCAACAGAAACGCCAACGCAGAAAAAGTTGCGAGGTCCATTTTTTTTCTTAGACGCGGCATTGCCCACGCACACAACGCTTAAGGCCTGAAATTCTGAGATGCAGTCCTTAATGTGGTCTAGGCCATCACCTTTCAGGGTCCTCTTCCCACAGAGTCATCGGGTCAGCAGTACCAGTCAACCGTAATACTGCAGTATACGTTTACTTTACGTGCGTAGAGCTTCACTCGCGTTCCATTCAGGAGTTATATATATATATATAGTTTTTCATTGTATTTTGAGTGCGCATTATAAATACAGAACTGGTGTGTAGTGCTCTCGTCCGCCTGAAACGTCCGGATTCAAATGCATAGCCGTCCGTTTACTGGCAGAGTATTTACTCGCTAATATTGCGGTGTTACTGACAACTCAACTTTCAGGGCAGTAGATCATTCGTCTGACATTACCCCACCAGCCGAAGCGAATTAGTATCAGTATCAGTTTATTAAGGGAAACATAGGCGAACGCCTTTGAACTCCCTAGTTACAAGTCGTCGGAGAAAAATATTGAAAAATGGGAAGATAGAAAGGGGATTTTGTACATCCTCTCGGACAGTAGACAAAAAAGAGTAATCATTAACGGTTACTTACTAGTTGCAAGTAGTATAACTACGTATAATACGGTACCCGTTTTGTGAGTGGATGTGAGGGTGACAATCAGGAAGCTTGATGCGTGTCAAGTCTCCACTTGAAGGAATTCACACAGGAGGAGGTTCCAACATCGGTAAGCAGGGCATTCCACGCTGCAACCACTCTGTTACTCGAAAAGAACTTTCGTCTATTGATTCTTGATTTCCCTGCGCGTAGTTTTAGGGGTGACTGCGCAAAGTAGGCGTGTTAGCTTGTGTGAAATAATCAGTGGAATCTAAACAGCAGTCTAGGCCGTTGGTGATGCGAAATGTTAGTATTAGGTCATCACGTAATTGCCCGAAGGAAAGGGGAAACAGGTTGAGAGTTGACAATCTGGGTTCATAGGGCAGTTCTCCCAGACCTTGCGTCATTTTGGTCGCCCCGTCTCTGGACCTTCTCCTTCTGACTGTCAACCTGTTGTAGTGGTGTGCCGTGTAGAAAGTAAATCCTGGAGCTGGGGTCTCTGAAGCTGTTGAGTTGAAGAAAGTTGCACATGCTTATGTTGAAGGGCATAAGCCAGCGCTTCGACCAGTCTTCGAGCCTGTTCAAGTTTGCTTGAAGGTGGTCTGCATCTGCCGCATTGTGAATAACTTTCCACAGTTTTATGTCGTCGGCAAACAGGATGGCATCACAGACTAGGTCCTTGACGCAGTCATTTATGAAAACGAGGAATAATGTGGGACCTAAGACTGATCCCTGTGGCACGCCACTCACCACGCTTACATCTGAGGACTGTTGACGCCCGACCTGCACTCTTTCGGACCGTCCAGCCAAAAAGATCTGGATCCATACAAGAAGGCGTCCACGAATTCCAGAGTTGCGCAGTTTGTATAACAGATTTTGGTGAGGTACGCTGTTGAAAGCCTTTTTGAAGTAGATGTAGATGGCGTGCACCACATTGCCTTCATCACGTGCTTTGGTCCAGCGTTCGAGCGCATAGCGCATTCGTGAGTCAGGACGTGCCACTTCGAAAACCCTGTTGGGCATCGGAGAGGAGGTGGTGATGCTGGAGGAACTGCATCAAGGCCTTTTTAATGATCTTCTCCATGATTTTGCAACTGATGGAGGTAAGACTCACTGGTCCGTATTTATTCGCTGACGCACGACTTCCTCCTTTAAGAAGCGGAGTGATGGTAGCGGACTTCCAGTCATAGGGCAGGCATCCAGTAACAAATGACGTTTGGAAGATCAAGGCTAACAGCTTGGACATCTTGGGAGCTATTTTCTTCAGCAGCTTGTTGGGGATTGCATCAGGTCCTGTGGAGGTTGATTCTTTTAGGTTAAGTAACTCATTCCGAACAATTGTTTTGGTAAAAAAGACGGCTTCGAGGGTAGGCGGGTGAGGAGAAATCAGGTTCACTTGTCACTACTGACCGGAAGAACTGAGAGAGATGTTCAGCCTTATCCTTGTCATCGGAGATTTCCGCACCCTTTGCCGTTCGCAGCAGTTGGACGGGATCTTTGTTCCGTGTGCTCTGTTTTATATAGCTATAAAAGATTTTGGGATTAATCATGGCACGGTTCAAAAAATTCTTTTGAAATGCTTCCCGATCTTTGGCGATGAGAATTTTGAGCCGATTTATCTGTAACTTATAACTGCTTAGGGATTTTGGCGTGCGGTCCGTAATCGATATTTTCCATAACTTCCACTTCTTGTTAACTTCCTTCTTTAAGGACAAAGTCAACCAGCGAGGTTTATTTGTTAGTCTTCTGCGCATGATTGGGCAGCAGTTGGCGATGAGGTTGTGGACTAACTCTTCGAACTGACACCAAGCCTCTTCGACATCGCCCGAGAGAGTGGATGCCCAGTCGATAGGACTAAGATCCTTTTTCATCTGTTCGAAATCGCCACGCCGAATATACGGTCGGGAATCGAGCGGTTGTGCAGACAGGGAGAATAAGGTGTATTCCCACATGAGAACTACATGGTCACTCTGACCCAACGGGGGAGGCAATTTACAACGTCGATGATGTCAGACGACTTTGTGAACACAAGATCGAGGCAGTTCATCTGTTGGTCATATCGAACTCTCGTCGGAAACATTACGTGTTGTGTGAGAAGCAGGTTGTCGGAGGTACGCAGTAGCTGCTGGTCGAATGCTGATTTTGAGCAGTCGGCTGATGCCGAGTTACAGTTTGCGTGAGGTGCATTAATATCTTATCCGATGAGAGAAGTCGGCCACGTTGAAAATAATCTGAGCTCCTCCAACAGTTGGGCATCAGCGTCAGGGTCATTTCTCGGGGGGCGATATACTGTCAGGATATCGAGGCTTTGAGAGCCCAGTGCCCTTGTTGTCTGCCATAATATTTCGGTACTAGAAGTCAGTTGGGAAGTTTTTTCTGAAAAGTGCAAGCCATTCTTAACAAATGGTACTTTGCCTCCACCCCTTCTGATTGCCTATTTTACTTTTTCTATAAGCGTAAGCTTTTTTGCTTACGGATATTCTTCTACGATGCACGGGCGCATGCACTTTAGGGCTGGAGAATATGCAGAATATGCGTTTAAAATAGCCATATAATATCCAACGCATAAATGCAGTTGTGGGCTTTTATATTCCCAGTTTACTATATGTGCTTGTTACTGTTTTGCGAGGATAATTTCGCATTCCACAAAGCGGCCAGTTACTCTTTCAATTTTAATTTTTAGCTTTCACTTCTTATTCAATATTCTAAACTTCCTTCAACCTGATCCTTATCACCACAGCCATGGTTTGCAGAAAAATACCTCGACAGTTTCTTTTTCATTTTTACTGCCTTTTTTTATGCTGCCTGTTAGCCAGCGCTCCCATCTTATAAGCCGTAAATTATAATTCTTCCGAATTCCACGCACACTTAAACAACCAACTGGCAAACGCGTTCTTTCGCCATTTTTGCATCAGGATGTCTGCATGCCTGTAGTTTGCATTTTGCCTACCCATAAACATCATACTGATACAATTTTCCTAATGAGAGAGTCTTTGCTTTCCGTTTCCAATGTGCGGCTGCATATCCATTCGTTGTTCATTTCATCCCTACATGACTGATACTGGTCACTGTAAAACGGGGTGAACGATCTTCTGGACTATTCCTGTTAGTATTCGGATTTAAGTTAACACCATCTTCATCCTCAGAAGTTTCAAAGGGATTGCATTATAATCAACCGATATCTTACTGATTGCTTCCTGCCAATAGTTCTCCGGGGTTCTCTAATCTACAAACGACTTGGTGGCCTCACTATTTCATAGTGACAGTTTATCTGGCTAGAAAAACCCTGTTTAATAACTTTACAAATGTCTCAATAATTAATAATTGAACATTGTGAAAGTCGTAGACTCCTCTATGTCACGATCTTAGCTGTTGCCAATGAGATTTCTTGGATGAACCTGGTGTATGTGACATTACATCTGACTGTAGTCAGGCGCAAAAGCGAGTGACACCGAGGACCCACCGAACATGGAATTCGTCGAGTTCTCATAAACTCCCTAGCCAATAGTCTATTCCAAAATAGCTAACTGAAAACATATTTAGGGATCCCTTACACAAAAATTCCTGCCTCATCTTACTTTTGTATCAGATGTCACGTCACGTCTGACGGTGTCCACCATATTCTCCATCACGGAGTGATAGGAGGGACGGTGACTTGCGCCTAAATAAGTTTATTGTGAGAGTAGTCTTGCGCGGCATCTATTGCACTCTCTCCTCCTCTCCCTCCTGGGCTATGCATTAAGACATAAGCAGAATTACCGGAGACGTCTGCAAGCGCAGGGGACTGACACAGGCGGATCCGCACGTAGGCATATCACCACACCTTTGGTCCACAAAATAACACTTGACCAGGCTTTCAACTAATAACAAAAATTGATCAGAAGTAAGAGAGAATGACACTAGTCCTGTGGACAGACATGCGCACGGCATGCATGCCAAATGGGAGCATATCTTTCAACAGCGAACCAGGTGCCGAAGAACTGACAGCGCGCATAAGACTGCGAGGGTCATGGTTTACTGATCATAGTGTAGCAGACTTCTTAAATTCTTAAAATCCACAGGAGTGGGACGTAGCACAGGAATTAGCCTGGGTCATCTATTTTCAAAGGCCGGGTCATTCCTTGATTAAGAAGCACTATCCATACGCATTGTGTTTGCAGATCCGTTGAGTCTAGCAGTAATTAATCAATTGTATGCGAAATTCTGCACCAAATATTTTCCAAAAATGGTGCTGAAACACCCTGCTTGTCTCCCCGCCTATAATGAATCAAAGTGGCATTGAGTTTTAGGAAAACGTTCAAAGAGCCACTATTATGTAGGCCATTATTATGTGGATTGAGATATATCTATATGAATATGCGAATTTCACCAAATAAGTGTCCACTTGCCAATTACTCGGCCCACGTCCTACAAATACAACGCAAAAATACGTATGCACGTGGGTAAAACCCACTTAAGTGACTGATTCCCCAAATGACATAACTGCCTCAAACAATGTAAATGCCATTCCGCCCCCAGCACTTCGAAATTGTGCCTTTCTCTAACACCACATTTAATATAAGTGATAATGTATTTAACATCTGCTTTAATAATAACCAAGGAACCTTATCTCGCTTCATACTCATCAAATCGCGTGTTTTTTTAATGCAGATGCATTGCCGTTTTTTATAAATTGAACATGGCAGCCCAGGGGTGCATACCTAAAGTCATTTGGACGGTTATGTTGTCCATCTTGAGTTCGTTTTATCGTATGATATTTGTGCAGGGACGATCGGCGTTTAGGGTTCCAAGTCATTTCCAAAAACCTAACGACGCGCTAATGAATAAAACAAGAATAGCGAAAGCTATCAACAAATTAAGCGATTATGTATGCATCAAAGTTCATTTTCGTTGACTTAAATACATTTTAAACGAAAGGTTAAAGGTGGGAGACCATAATGCTAACTTCACGTGTCAAATTTGTGAGTGAATTCTTTCCGCACTCAAATAGGTTTTACCAACATTCATTTCAGTAAAATGTCATTTTTTATTAATCTTGTAAATTGACGATCAGAAAGTAAATGAAAGAACTGTAAACGCGAACCGTTTGAAATTCATAATTTTTAAGATTACACCTCAGAATTAATAACGGCCCTGCAGAAAAGCATTTTTATTAAAGACCGTCGATTTAATTACAAAAAAATTATCCATAATTTTGCCTTCAGATTTTTGAGACACTGATCAGTCAATAAGAAGCTTAATTATGCAAACGCCAAACCATTCACAACACCTGCAATACTGACCCAAGATGCAATACGTCAAAAGGGCGTTCATAGAGTTGATTTGTTTACTAAATATACATATATTTAAATTCATGCCTGCAGCAGTCCAATAAAACCGGCATGCGTTGCCAAAACATTCTACTGCTTTTGGAAATTTTTTGGCTAGTACATTCGAACAGCGCTTGCAGGTTCCTTTCACGTATGTTATTTTTAAAGATATTTACGTTTTCTGAAATGATACGCATATTTCTTCTCCGTTTTTGCCCTTATACACTCACGAAATTCTTTATGCATGTGTGGAATTTATTAACATTCACACACATGGCAATTGCTCATATCCGGCGTCTTAATATCCACTACCACAGATCGCAAAATAATTTAACATGAGTGAATTTAAAATTCTTTTTAAACCAAAGCTCTAGGTGAACTTATCTAAAAATGTATGTTTTCACAAACCAGATAATGCCTCATACTGGCCTGAAAATGTTCGTTACATTATTTACCTTTGGCGATGCTGCGTAATTTTGGACAAAATTTTTACACAACATTTTTTACACATGTTTGATAAGGGCCTGCCTGTTCGTTTGTTCTGGTCAATTTTCTGCGAAGAAAATACACCCATATATTTTGCTTAACCATTTAACTTTATATAAATATTGACCACACACGAGGGTTTCGATGCCATAGCAATATTTCACATGCGGTGACAGTGGCTTCTGCGAATATTTACATGCTTGTTTATAACTTCCTTCAAAATACTTGTACTCATTAAGACAACAAACGTCTAGTCTACATATTCGTTGATGTTGTGTAGGCGTCCTAAATAAATACGACTATGTATGTTAGCAGTTTAACTTTCAACATATGATGAAAACGCTGATAGGAGAATTCATTCACAGTCAACGTCTGATTCGCCTGAATTTCATTTTCAACCCTACGTAAAATAATCGAAGTTGCCTTGGTTGTGCCAAATTCTTAAACGAATCTGCTTTTTTGCACCATAGCGCTTCGTAACTCATATAAATGTACAGGCCTGCAGATAATTTATCGATATCGGACTTATGCTCACCAAATTGTCTTTTGAGCTTTCTAAATCACTTTTAAATGAGTACTTAACAGAAGCTATTATTTAATAAATTTAAATTCTTCCATAAACCATGCATTCTTGGGAAAATTAATGCATATTTAATTAGTTGATAGCGTAACACCGCCTGATTGCAGCCGCATATGTAAGAAGAATTTACTGGTAATCTAAAATTTTAAGTTGAATGCGTTTGCTGAAAAATAAACGCGTATCATCGCTATAAAACAATTGTGCATGCGAGGATTGTGCGTTTCTTACCTCAGGCATCTCTTCACTCTCGTCCATCAATGAAAGTAGAAAAATCACTGCCTGGGCGATGGACTTTTTTAAACAGAAGACGGCAAAGTGTGCGCTGCATGAAATTTAACCTCTGGCGAAACTATGGACAGAAACTGACGAAAACTTTCCAAGACTCCTAAAGCACATTGTTTTTCTAGGTTGCCAGTAGTATCCATTAAATATCACTGCACGTAGAGTGTTATTTAACTTAACTGTATATGTCGCAGTATATCCAAAACAACATCCTATTTAACCTGCCATCAAGACGGCTTGTTTGCAATAATTACTTTTTATGTTTTTTTTTCACAAGCTGAACCACATTGTCCGAGTGCAGACGGACAAATTTTCGTGCACGATTTTGTGCAGAAACAATTTAAGATTCCACGTGCCTTCACCGCTTACAAGCCGTATGCTGCGGGCGAATTAACTCGTCTGCGGATGACAACGGCACAGAAGCCCGTGATTCATGAGTGCTTCTACCACGACACGTTTTTAGAGGCAAAATTTTTAGTGATTTCGTGCAATCTGACATTTTCCATTATGAGACTTGGCGTCGAACATGTGGTAAGTATACTTAAATTTGAAATCGATGATTTTACGAAATGACCGTTCATTTGCAATGCTCTCCAAAAGAACAGGAATAAATAATGTGAAAAGGCATTTTAAGTCTGTTTAAGTGCAAAGACGTCATATTTCGTCGACTTAGATGGTGTGCGTTGGTCTTCTTTTTGAAGGTAAACAAACATGCTGTTTCCCTTAACTATTTGTGGAAGATGTCTTTAGTAATAGTCAAATTAAATTTCAGAAAAATAGACTAATCTGTAAGTTAAGCATTTGAATCGATCCTACAGGTTC
>CACRXP010000375.1:35603-65873 GCA_902702965.1 Spirometra erinaceieuropaei | reverse complement strand
AGAGAAGTTTTCCGGCTTTTCTGACGTATTGGCCTTGTTCGCCACTGAATCAGACCTGGTATAAAACCCCGGACGTTTTCTGTCAGGTGAGACGGCGTTGTGATGTTTTTCGTCTGTCATCACCTGATCCCGTTGATGCCGAGCCCATAATTTCGGTCGTTGCTGTCGGAAAACCAACGACTCCACCCGTTGTGGGACCGCCTTGGCTATGAGTCCCAAAATCGGCGAACGCCTTATTGTGCTCTTTAATGTTCATAAATTGTCCAGTCGAACGTTAAGTTCGTCTTCATTCGGACCGTCAGGAGTTGAAAGATTTTGGCTTGAACACGGGGATTCTCAGTCTCACTGTATTTGTCTCGAAGGAGTAATCCGCCGGTCTAGACTGTCCGGGCCTGCTGTTGACGTGCATATAGCGATTTTATTACACTGAATGAAATGAATATCTTTCTTCTTATTTTACGATTGAATTCATATCATTAGAAATGCATTCAGTTGCGTGCTATAGTAAACCGCACGTAGGAGATTTGATACGCTTAGTCCAACTGTAGTTTACTTTCTAACGACTGATAGCAACATGTTTAGCCTGGCAGAAAACTCACATTATTAAGGACGGTGTAAAAAGAAGGCAAAACACATTTGCTTCATTGACCCCTTAACAAAATACCGCGTAAACCTTCCAACCTGCCAACAAATTAAGTCAAATCTTCTAGAGAAAAATGACCCGTCTGCACCGTATGTGATCTAGTTAGGACAGATCTCTTTTTTGGAAAGACTTTGTGTGCGCATTCTTCTTTTTAGCCTGAACTTGTATGCCGTTGGCGAATTAGATGCAACATATGTATTCAGACGTATATAAGTCCTAAGATTCGAACGCTAATTCCTTACTAGACGGGTTCTACAAATAAAGTAAAATAAACGCCGATGTTATTAGATCTTTCTCTATATTTTCATCGACATCTCTGGCAGGCCGGAAGCCGTCATGTAAAAGCATAAATCTCTTTTTTTTCCCAAAGCGCGACACATTTAAATACTTAGAATTAGCATCCAAATCCATGAATTTCTGCCGTAAGGAATGTATAAAACTAAGTTATTTCAAGCAATGGGATTAAACATCCCACGATAAGGAACTCTTCCAAAACCTAATCATATCCTTTCTTCAAATATACAATTTTTAAGAGGAGATCTTAGGAGGTTCATGACATTCAGCAGTGGATTTGAGCAATATTGTTAACTTTACAAGCCACATTCGTAAATGCAGGTACATGACGTTTCGTGAACGGCCATTTAACGGTATTAAAACATCTCACAATTAGAAACTTTTTTAAAACCGAATTATACTTTTATTTTGAGTATGAATTTGGAAGAAGACATTATTTTGCACGGAATAAGTAAAAGAATGAATATTTTTATGCATGTCATCCATGAAATATAATTGAATTTTCAAGGGCACTGAAAATCAATGAGAAAATTGCATACTACTAAAATAGGCATTTGTTGCAGAGCATAGATCTTGCATGCAGCCGAAAATAAGTTCTTTCGAAAGCTGACACCCTGCGGTAACGGGATCATTATAGATTTATGTTGCAACGTGATTAGTTTTACAACACTACGTAATTTATCTTTTCGAAACGAGAATGCATTTCGAAGTATTGGTTAACATTTCATGAGTTAGCACATTTACTGTACGTCTTGGGTGAGAAAGTCAGGAGCTGAAAGATTTTGACGTGAACAAGGTGATTCTCAGTCTCACTGTATTTGTCTCGAAGGAGTAATCCGCCGGTCTAGACTGTCCGGGCCTGCTGTTGACGTGCATATAGCTATTTTATTACACTGAATGAAATGAATATCTTTCTTCTTATTTTACGGTTGAATTCATATCATTAGAAATGCATGCAGTTGCGTTCTATAGTAAAACCGCACATAGGAGGTTTGATACCTTAAGTCCAACTGCAGTTTAATTTCAAACCTCTGATAGCAACATGTTCAACTTGGCAGAAAACTGTACTTTATTAAGGACGGTGTACAAAGAAGGCAAAACACATTTGTTTCATTGACCCCTTAACCAAACACCGCGTAAACCTTCCAACCTGCCAACAAATGAAGTCACATCTTCCAGAGAAAAATGACCCGTCTGCACTGTATGTGATCACATAAGGTCAGATCTTTTTTTTGGAAAGACTTTTTGTGCGCTTTCTTCTCCTTAGCTTGATCTTTTATAGCGTTGGCGAACTTGATGCAACATGTGTATTCAGACGCAAATTAGTCGCTACATTCGAGCGCTAATTCATTACTAGATGGTGTCTACAGCTAAAGTTTAATAAACGCCGATGTTATTTGATCTTTCCCCATATTTACATCGATATGTGTGAAGGCCAGAAGCCGTCATTTTTAAGCAAAAATCTTTTTTCTTCCCAAATCACAGCACTTTTAAACAGTCAAAATAAGCATCCAAATCCATGAATTTCTGCCGTAAGAAATTAATTAAACAAAGTTATTTCAAGCAATCGTATTAAACATCCCACGATAAGGAACTCTTCCAAATCCGAATCATATTCTTTCTTCAGATATACAATTTTTAAAAGACGAAGTAATAATCTACTAAAGGAGTAAAGTAATGCATATTTTCACGCACAGTTGGTGTGAAATATACTTCCGCTAGTACGAAACAATGGTAGGGCTCCTTTGATGTTGGAGATATTTTCTATCTTAGCGAGGACGAAGACGCTTTCGAATCGTTGCGGCCAACTTGACCATCCACTGTTACGGCCTTAACATCTATCCGTGGCATTTTTATTTCCTACAGTTGTCGTCAAATTAGGCGACGACATCTGAAAAAGGCCACGTTGCTTGCGTCTAGTGAGGGCATCGTGCATCCTTATACTTCACAGCGAGTTGGCCATTAATTTTTGCTTGCTGTGTTCAATGAAGCCCTGGAATTGACGAACTGGACGACTAAGATCCTCCTCGGAAATGAAGTGGTTGGTGTTCCGAAGCCGTCTCCGTTGTGTCCTTGTGGTGATATTGCGCTAGACGCCCGCAACTAGGACAGCTCCCGAGCCTGTTATTGTTGGAATCGAGGCAATGAGTTGAAATATGCAGTAAAACAGTATTTAAGGTATAGTGTGGTCTTCTGCGGAATCTCAGAAACGACTAGCCCGTGGTTCTTCCACTTGTGAGCGCATTGTATCACCCTTTTTCACTAACAGGGCCCGCTGATCTCGCGTTCAAACGGCAATTTAGCCCAGCAGTTGCTCGACTGACGGTTAGGCGGTGCATTTAGATTTTTCTATACCACATCAAAAAGCGGTATGTGTTGATCGGTAGGGGATAGTGTACCATGTAGCTTCACAGAAGGAAGGGCAATTGTCAGTGCGGTCAACAAGTCCATTAAGACTGAGCAGTCTATCGCGAACAGAAAATTCTATCTCGACGTGATCATTGAAATTACTGAGTAGAGTTAGTTTGTCCGCATTCAGCATAACCGTCAAAGGACTTGTACTGACCTCATCGGTGTTAGATATTAGGTGCATGTGTGCTGGCTTCGGTAGCGAAACCAAAAAGGCAGGTCTAGGGTAATAAACTGGTCTTCGAAACCCTGCGGCAGACAGGACACTCGTCCCACAGCGTCATTTTCGATTGTGAAGACGACACCAGCGTAACATACATCTGACTTTTGGTGGCTGAACTGGAAGTAGATTTTGACGGCATTCTTTTTCCTCAGTTAGCTTTGATAGGTGTTTTAGGGGTCGTTCTGAGAAGCAATGTTCATCCGAATCTGCTTTTGTCTCTGATGATGAGTTCGAGCAGGAATCCGGAACGTCAGGTTAATAAATCGCTTGTCCCTAAGATCGGGTCTCTTTCTTTAAGAATTTCCACTTCGTGCTATTCCAGTTCCTGAGACAATGGCGACGTTCTCTTTCCGGCGAGATGCTCCGCTTTATGTCTAAAAGTAAACGTAAAATTTTAAGCTGCCAGAGTAAACAGGGTTATTTTAGTTGCACTTGAATTTTTTGTAAGATGGAAACGATGGTTGGTTTTTATTGCATTATTTATACGGCGGGTTTTATATCCGCAAACATGGCCAGCATGACAGCCACGTGATTTAGCAATCGATGATAGAACCTTTTCTCTCCCCGCCACCTATCCTCCGGTGGGGTAGGTTTTCGGCAACGAAATAGGGCTGATCACACATCCACGAAGGTTTCATAACGTCACTATCAAAAGTTGCTCGACTTAGCCTCTCCGTAGGACTTTCTAAGTAGGGTTGTAAAGCTTATCATCATACCGCATCATTTTATAATAATGCAGTTACCTTGGGCGCCAGCCCTGAAACGAACTACTTCTCGGCTGCATGCACACCTATACTCTGTAAAATGAATACTTAGGCAGCATGCACATTTCTTACTGATTTTCAATGCACTTAAACACTAAATTCTATCTCTTAGAAAACAGCCAAACAAATATTCACCATATGGCTCTTTCGGTAGATAATAACGTCTTCTTTCAAACCTATGCTCAAAATATGGGTAAAATACTGTTTTAAAAACGGCACTTATTATAAGATTGTTGATACCGTGAAATGCGGTCTATAAAACGCCATGTTCTGTTTTCACCATGTTGCTTGCAAAGTTAACGATAGGGCTGAAATTCACTGCTAAACATTATGAATTTCATATGGTCTCCTCTTAATACGTTTCATAAATAAAAAGGTTTTTCGTACGCAGAAAACATCCGGCTTATTGCTTGGAAACCCTGAATGCCAGTGTAACGACAGGTTGGGTTAACATTATTCGGGAATTTAAAAAAATTATAAACAGTATTATACTATCCTTGGACATTAAACTTGGGAGAAGACTTAATTTTTTACCGAATGAGCAAAATAGGAAACATTTTTTCATGTGTACTATGAAATATAATTGAATCTTTAAATGCCTGAAAAATCAATGAGAAAATGCGCACTAAAAACGCAGCCATTTTTCACAGGGCATAGTTTTTGCGTGTAACTGCAAAAAGTTCTTTTTGAAGGATGGCACCCTAGGGTGACTAAATTATTACGACATTATGCTGGGCGATGATCTTTATAAATCCTGCTCAATTAATCTTTCTGAAACAAAAACACATTCCGGGATTTCGGTTGACATTTCAGGAGAAAGCCCGCCTACTTCTTCCAAAGTATTAGATTTCCTAATATGATAGTTTCCTAAAAATGGATAACGCAATTCATATTGCTGTGATGAGTAACAATTAAGACGTTAACAAATGAACATAATATATTTCTGAAGTTGTGTCAGCCCATTCTGATCGTCCAAAACAATTTTTTTACCTGTATTAAAGGTATGCGGGCACATTCGCAACCTAAATTGTAATCTTGAATACAGTTTAAATTTTTTTGATTGTGGTTCATTATTTTTTATGCAACTGACCAGGCGTTAAGGGCATATAATTGTCAGGTTTGCATATACCTCTAATTTTCACAAATGCACCACCTCTGGTGGCAGAGGCGTAGACTTGATTATTGAAAATATACATTTTGTAAATTTGTTCTTTTTCCCACACAATGAACACGAAATTCCCAGGACATAAATTCCTGTTTAGAGCAATGAAATCGGGCGCACAAATAGACTTCACTACCTAGCCAGTTTTAATTTCTGCAGGGCAAAATCCGTGCAGACTGGGCATTGGCATAAATATGTTTACTAGGTTTTGCATGTCAGTCACTTCGCTGAGACACATCCTTCAAAAGACAATTTTATTATAGTTACAGGTGTTTATCTGCGTGCTTGAATTTGGCCCACGTGAACTGTACTACACAAAATACCAGGTTTCTTTTTGATGGGCAGGGTTGTTTGATTATTTAGGCCGTGAGTCTGCTAATTTGAGACGAAGAATTTGCAGATCGATTTGTTAGGCTTTGTATAATGCCAACACTGCTAGAGGGCACCGCCCACCATGTTCAATATGGTCATGCAAATTAAAAGTCTACTAAATCATAATGAATAGCCTATATAGTGTGTTAACTGTATGCGAAAGTACGCAGGTCATGTTATGTTCATGCTCAGCTCATAAAAAAATATGGGCGTTCGACAACACACAGCAAGTGGTTGTACGCAGTTTTGATGAGGCTTCTGCGTTTCAATTCGCGGCCGCAAGATAATCACACACACACACACACCGGAGTAGGACGCTGCCAAGGAATGAATACTGGACTTTTCGAAGGGGCGGGCAGAAAAAGGGATGGGATCGGAAGCAGAAACCATGTGTGGGAATGCAACCATACATCACACACACACATCACCTTCACAGCACAGCTTTGTCAGCTCCGTATGACGTATTCCTTACAGCGTATAAAAAGGTAATGGCCATTTTCTATAGATCTTTTTGACGTTTATAAATCAAAAAAGCCATCGTAACCGCAAATCCTGTTTAAAATTATTTAAGCGTCGAAAACGGTTTTGAACCAAATCATACTTTTTCCCTAAAGGAAACATTTAAAACAACCTAATTTGCAACTAAACGGATAAAGGAAAGAATAATGTTAGGCACGTTTTTACTAAAATACCTGAATTTTCAGGGACATTCAACATCAATTCCAAACGTTAATACTACTTAAGTACACACCATATACAAAGCGTAATTTTGCAAAAGGCCGAAGAAGAACTCTTTTAATGGTCGACAGCCGTAAATGCGCCAATGTTTTGGAGTTTTTCTACATGATCACTTATATGATAATCCTAGATAAAAATCTCTCTGAATGGATATCATACTTTAGAATTTTGATCATATATGGTTGTTTGCACATCATATCTTTTTGACAAAGACAAACGTGTACAAAGTTCTGACGACCTCGCGAAATGGTCATCCAAACTTACAATGCGTTCCAGATGCTAGGAATTACTTGCACAGGTTCGTAATGTTGATCATCAATTATACAATCCGAAATATGTCCATTAAGCTAGGATGTTGACAATTGAGTTCGCTCTGTTTCGATACCCCGAGGATATCAGCACTACAAAAGTGGGAAGTTAGATTTTTCGTATATTTTCATAAATTATGTATTTAAAAAAATATTTTGCTTTGAGCTTATGCAAAGTGATTATTTTGATTTATACATTTAGACGCAAACTATTCATTTTCCAAATGCGATCTGAGAAGAAAACCAAATTCCAGTTTTAAAAACATCCTTCAACTGCGGACCATTTGAGACCATAAAATAAGCAGTCAAACAACATTAATATTATCTCTTCAATAGGAATTCACATCGGTTTTTCAAAACGCGCATTGCATTGTAATAAATAAATGTGCAATGGTTTATAGGTCCGAATATTTTAATGGTAATAGGCAATGCCGTTGAAAGTCTTATTATAAACGGTACATGCAATATGTAACTTTAAATAAACACGGTACAAAAATGTTGCCAGTAATGTATACACTTAACAGAATACTTTTCATTGAAAATGCAGGCCTGAAACTCAAACACATTCAGTTGAAGATGATATCGGTAAAATGCAATGACAGTCATTCGCATAAGCGGTATATGGGCACCACAGACCTGTTCTGTCCAGTCAAGCGATATTGTCCAAGCAAATATATATCTAGTCTTTGCTTAAACGTCTCCGTGGTATCCGCCATTATTACCTCACCGGGAAGCCCGTTCCAGGCACCGACGACTCGTTGTGAAAAACAGTATCTTCGAACGTCCCGGCGGCATCGGGATCCTCTAAGTTTTGGGGAGTTCCAACGCAGGTTTGTTGTTGTGGACAGGGTGAAGAAATCGTCGAGATGTAGGGCACAGTCCCGGTTCCTCAGTATCCGATACGTCTGTGTGAGATCACCTCGAACCTGCCTGTACTCAAGAGGAAATAGTTTAAGTTAACTAAGTCGGCAGTTGTAAATTAAAGTCCTGAGGCCTTTCACAACTTTTGTCGCTCTCTTTTGAACTCTTTCTACCAACTTGTAGTCTTTATTAGCCACGGGCGCCACGTTTGGATTCCATATTCCGGGTGCGAATGAATGAACGCTCAGTGCACTGTTCCAAATTATCTCTTTGTCTACGTCTACGAAAGTTCGTTTCATAGCAAAGAGAACACTGGTGGCCGAAAAGAAGCACGAAAGGAATACGTCAACCAGTTTAGAAACACTGATCGTAAGTCCATACACAGGATCAAATGAAAAGTATTTTATTGCTAAACTTTTGAAAACGAACACTTTAAGTTCGCACTAAATCGCATTTTAACATCAAGTTATTTTCTACATATTGTGTGAACACAATGTACCTCCGCATATTTTTAATAGGAAACGCACGCAAATTTAGGTACATCGTTTACTTTTGCAAATGTAAAAATGTTTTAACTATCAGTTTTGGAGAACGACGGGCATGCAAAACATGGCAACCTACCTAGATTATGTTGCACGACAACATAATTCTTCCTAATAAAAATGTATGAAATGTCGTCTAATAATTTATAAATACAGCGGGTAGCCTATCGCGTGAAATTTTAGCCGAAATTTAGATATGCGTTTTCAACTAGTAAGGAATAAAAAATTGACGTTGTTATATTAGTTATCATGCAGCAAAATCCCATACCATTTCAGACTTGCCAAGATGTTTTCTTTTGAATGAACCCTTCTTGACCTCCGGCAGAAATCATACTTGGTAAAAAAGGACTTCTTATGAAGCATGCCATTTTCACATTGATTTTCACTGCCCTTATAGATTTAAACGTATTTTATAGAAAGCACGCACAAGACTATGCTTTCTTTCGCTTGTTTAGTAGAACATCACATTGGCTTCACATTTTATACCCGGAAAAATCTATACTTAGATTAAAAAAACAAATTTCCCTATTCCTGAACAATTTTCAGCTTGGTCAAGCGTTGCAATACTGCTTGGCGATTTCATACCGAAAGCTGCGTGCGTTCCGTGCAAGGAAAATCATATATACCTATGTGTCTTTAAGATACTGTAGAGATTAATAAAAATCTACAATGAGTACGGTATATGTTTTGCATTGCACGAGGAGCATTGGTAAACGGAAACGTGTGATATTGCATATATGGACATCGCACAATCTTTAAATCCTCATAATTGGGAACATTTCTGAAACCAAATGACAACTTCTTTGAGGGTATAAAGTATACAAACAGCGTGGTTTTCTATAAAACAAGCAAAAGAAAGCACAGTGTTGTGCATGTTTTATATAAAATATATTAAAATATATAAGAACATCGGAAGTCAATGTGAACAATGCATGCTATATGAACAGGCATTTTTACAATGTACGACTTTTTGCCGAAAGGTCAGAAGGATGTACATTAAAAGGCCAACATATTGGAAAGTCTGAAATACTATAGGATTATGCTTCATAAGTACGAATATAACAACGCCGTCTTTTTAATCCTTCCCAGTTGAAAACGCATATCTCCGTTTCGGATAACATTTCATTAGATCAGTCAAGCACCGTTAGTTGTGCACCAGCGTTTCGACTGTATGAAGCGACGTGTTTGTCCAACTTGATCCTAGACCTTTGCTAAAGTTTCGCGCAGTCAGTCAAGTATAGACAGCAAATGGACAAAAACATCAGGTCTGGGTTAGTAGACCATCAGCATTACGTGATACAAAATGAAACCAGAAGCTTTAACGCTCAATCATTTATTTAAATCTTGTGCCAAAAATTTACGGAATCTCCATCCTTTGTGCTATAATCAAGAATACAAATAGGAATTTTAAGTGATTCCGAAGGGGGTAAATCGTATATGAAGAAAGCAAAAAGTAAAACATCATAAGTTTCAGTAAACCTGCTTACTAAGTGTGACTTTTTAGCTACCAATTCTTCCTATATAAAAATCAATGCACTTACACTATCAGTTATGTGCGTGCCGGTACCCGCATGATTTATCCTTATGTTTAATTTTGGGCGCCGTAGCGCTTTTCCAAAAGGTTCGTTTACATAAAAAACACATTTGTCCGAGCGTGTTAAATAAGGTGACGCGTTTAGCTAGCTTTCAAACGCTTTGTGGAGTATACATCATGTCGAAAAAGTGCTGCCGTGTGTTATAGTAAACAGTAAGGAAAAAAGAACATTGCAAAACATTTCTGAGGTTGGAAGGTGAGAAACGAGGTTGTTTCGGGCACAAAATTATGAATATGAGATTTTTAAGACCGTGCGATATCCATATCTGCAACATCCTACATGTTCGTTTACCATGGTGTCTCACGAAATGTACAACACAGTCCGGATTTATTGCAAAATTTTATGAACTCTGTATATTTCCTTCTTAAGTACATATATGAATGTATGATTTTCTTTTCGTGGAAAGCATGCACCATGTAAACTTAAAACGCTAAACGCTAATGTAATGGCAGATCTGACTCAAAATTATTGGGGATTTGGAAAACGTATTTACAAATCCAAGTAGGTGGGAAATACCCGAGGAATATGCTGCAGGCTAATCAAGGTTACAACCCCTCGTAAGTAATTCTTCCCAATCTAAATCGCCTTTAAGAATTTCGGCAAACATATCAAGAGATCGGATACGCATTGTATCAAAACCTTGCGATCTATTCAGGAGTCTTGGGTCCCCCACAGTCACTTACGTGGAGCACCCAATTTGTTCTTATAAAATACGAATTTGTGTTTAAATCCCATAATATCGTACTCTAGATAAGTGGTCGTACGCAGCGCGTAACGTGCCGACAAGGCTCTGATGAACAGACAAGGGCTATTTTCATTGAGTGACCGATCTCATGAAATGTTGGCTGAAATTCTGAAATGCATTTTCGATTAGGAAGGTTTACTTGGTCGCGGTTGTAATACTGATTATCTTAAGGCATACTCCTATAACATTTTGGACTTTGCAGGATGTCGGCCTTTAAATGCATTTCTTTTTAATCTACTGCCGAAAGTGTGCTCGCAACAAAATGACTTCTTATGTAGCAGGCATTTTTCCTATTTATTTTCAATGGTCATGCAAATTCAAATATATTTTATAGAAACCATAAAGAAAAATATTCTTTCTTTTAGTTAGTCAATAAACATTTCGTCTTCTTTTTATTTTATAATCAGGTAAGAAGTATAATCTGGTTTTATAAAAGTTGCTAATTATAAAACTTTTCAAAACCGTGAAATGTCCATTCACATAGCATCGTACCTGGACCTTTACCACTGATCGTCATGAAATGTACAACATGGTCCACATCCATTGCAAAATGTTTTTGACTCTGAATGATGTCTCTTTAATGGCATAGTAAAATATGTTATTTTCTTTACGCGGAACGCATGCACCTTGTAGAGTGAAATCACTAAACGCTAATGCAACGAATGATCTGGCTCCAAATTATTCGGCAATTAGATAACTTTTTTAAAACCTAATTAGACTCCCTCTTTAAGTATAAAATATAAAGATAACGTGATTCTCTATTAATTGATTGATAGGAAGCATATTTTTGTTTATGGTTTATATAAGATATATTTGAATTTGCAAGACCATCGAAAATCAATAGGAAAAATGCA
Organism: Spirometra erinaceieuropaei; assembly: GCA_902702965.1. NCBI lineage: Eukaryota > Metazoa > Platyhelminthes > Cestoda > Diphyllobothriidea > Diphyllobothriidae > Spirometra > Spirometra erinaceieuropaei. The sequence continues at coordinate 54,363 of CACRXP010000375.1, read as the reverse complement.
TGCTACATAAGTAGTCATTTTGTACCGAGTGCGCTTTCTACAGGAGATTGAATCGAAGTGCATTCAAAAGCCGACATACTGCCAAGTTCGAAATGTTATAAGAGTATGCCTTAAGTTAGTCAGTATTACAACCGCGACCAAGATAACCTTCACAATCGAAAACGCATTTCAAAATTTAAGCCAACATTTCATGAGATCGGTCACTCACTGTACAGCGTTGCTTACAGTGCCTGCAGCCGCAATTTTACTAGATGAAGGGAAATTTAACGAATACTTGATTGCTTAATCATAAATGGCAGTACTAAGCAAGGACCCAGTATCGCTGTTACTTACTTATTATCTTGAGCAACATCACGACCTTTGGTCTGCTGCCTTAAAAGTCTGCGCTCGATTTGACCAACAGGCAGGGATTAGGTCGTGTAGTACAGTAAACAGAGTTTCGCACGCCGTACTGGTCTGCCAACTTAGTGCTCTCTACTTCAAAGACTAACACCGCCATCTGAACTGGCATTAGACTTAGTTGACTGATTGGTACGCAGTCTGCGTTAGCTGCAAAAACGAGATTTCGTCCATCCAGGAGGATATTTGCGAGATCATTTGAAACATTTATGTGGAATACGCAATTCTTCTAACAGTTGGAATTTATTATTCTAACTAAAATTGGTCTATTTTTAACGATTCATAGACAACGTTGTCTTAAGTGATGCGAAAATGCATTACATTTGAGAATTTCTGCATATGCAGTTAACTATTACGAAATCGTCTAGAATCATGCAAAAAATGATAGATATCAACTGAAATCAGGGTGTCTAGCAAAATTTAGGTCTCTCGATGTGTATCTATTTTCCGTATATGCTTACGTAAATACCAGAAATTCTGCCACGCAGCGAAGAAGCTAGCATGCCGTGGGGTTCCAACCGAAATATTCCTGGGTAAATCTGACACTTGTCAAAGCGACCAAGACTGTTTCTCATCTTAGTAGTGACTTTCGATTCACTCTGTTTGACGCGGTGCGTGGAGTAAATGATTTGAATACTTTTTTCATTCATCCAATGCCTAAGAATTTCCTGTGGAGGTTTTATATCTTCTTAATTAAAGTCATGAAACCTAGACTCACATTTAAACATACTGATGGATAAGCATATGAAGTTTGTGTAAACTGCCTATGATTCTTCGCTATTTTCGTGAAAAACATCCCAGTAAACCCAACGGGTAATTAAGTACAATACTGAGGAAAGGGGGTGATTTAATGCAATTTTGCGGTAAAGGACCTAATACTAACGACGGCATCTGTGTATTTACCAATGTGCAAGACGAAAACCAACAGGCAGTAAACATCTGAATTGAAATGCCATTTCTTAGGCCTATTAATTAATACGCACACATAACGCACGCGTTTCTGAAAACACCTCACGCCCATATCAATGAAAGGCGAGTAAAGTAAGAAACTCCTCTGCCAGACATATTACGGACCCAAGTGCCCAACCAATCTTTTATATAATGGAAGCTAACAAACGGGTCACTGGTACAAAACACATTTTCCTTCAAAATGACGTGACTAAAGGCTAAACAAGTTCAAGATGGAGAACGAAGTCTAGATTTAAATTGCTTATGGTGCTGTAATAGAAGGATCTAAGAATATCTCTTTCACGAGGAATTTTGCCGTTAATTGTCAAAGCCATATTCAGTGTTTAAGGTAGATGCAAAAGTCAACCATCCTAACGAGATCTGATGGCTAAAGTGGTAACCATTAATCCTGAACGCGGCGGCTATCGTCTCAGCACGTCATCTAAGTTTCCTATGGTGAATAATAATTTGAAGTTAATTTACAACACGCTACGCAGTATTTTGACTGAAAATCATCTTAGGTCTTGATTTTATCACTTTCAAGTTTAAGCAAACAATTCCTGCCGGACATGCACATATGCGACTGTTTTTTCCGTCAGCGATTTAGAGAGCAATCAAAAAGTTCTGCATGAATACGCAAGCATCACATCCGAATGTATAAACGTAGGTACACGGCATTTTTGATATAAAGACATCTCTTTCTGGACGACAAGGACTTGCGAATATTCCCAAATTTCTACTCAGAATACCAATTCAACACCAAACGACATTCTTTGACGCATGTACACTTGGTATTTTTAGTTGTTTGCAACCAGGCCATCGTTGGCCGTCACGTCTACCACGAGTAAGTGATTTTGTTAAGCTTGTGACATATAACTGGTAGCATTACGGGATAAAAGGATATACTGTTAAACGTCTGTATATTGATCTGTTTAAATTTTGAACTAGATCTTAATTATATTAAAAACAAAACTATTCCGTTGGCCTATAAAAACCATTCCAGACCAACTGCTGAAAAGAAAAATGTCATTACGTTATTCGCACAAACAGTGTTTTAACCTAACTACGAATCACGGGACATACTCACAATGGGGAAAACTAAGATGTAATTTATTGAGAAGTCGTACAGATGCAAAACAGGGCTGAAAAAAAGATGGTCATATAATCCACTTCAAGCCGTAATACGAATACTTGGTCCTCCAGACCATGTGTACATCAGTTTCACAAGTGCTCTAATGCATTTTATAAATTTCTCTGATGAATAAAGGCTGGATACTGACAATGAAAGGAAACAAGTAAGTTCCGGAAATCAGTTAAAAAAGAAGAAGAAGAAGAAGAAGAAGAAGAAGAAAAAGAGGAAGCGATCACTAGAAAACGTGATTTAAATGCCTGATTTTTCGGGTTCCCACTCGAAACTATCGTCAGATAAAGTCACAGAGAAGTGCAGGAGATGCACTTTTTTTATTTTAAGTCATCATCGGACTGATTGTGAACCTGAGTGGCGATCACGAGAGCTGCTAACTATAGTACGCACTTGGCCCTAGAGCAGTTTCGTTTTATAAATACTGCACTCTCTGTAACTACACAACCTTTAGCTGTGACTTTCTCTGATGATTTTTCAGACTAAAAATATGAAACTTCAAGCCAATAAACTTATGGTTTCAGTGACGCCATCCTATTACGCCAATGCCAGATCTCACGGCATTTGCACAAACGTGTCTCACTACTGATACCGCAGAACCGCACATATTGCGACCAGAAAAAACACTTTCGTGAAGATAAACCAAAACGAGGCGCCAGGGGTTACAGTTTAAGCCGCCGGTAAATGAATAGCCTTCTTCAAATCACATAATTAGTTAAAATAAGTAGGACCCATATGTATCACCTTTAGCCTGGCCATACGTCTGCTCAGGATCAACTTTTCATAGAGTTCCTGAATACTTTCGGAATCAAGAAGGACATCCTTGTCGTTAGGGATGTTAATGTTACTGACTCAATAACATGCACGGCGCATCGTCTACCAGATAATTCCAAGCACGATTTTTCTGTAAACAATATGTAACCTCCTCTATCTGAACGTTACAAGGAGCAGACAAATTATAGTCTCAAAAACCTGATAATAAGAAATTTTTTTAAAATTAAATTATGTCCTCCCCTCAAGTTTTTATTTTGACAAAGACGACACTGTCTACTAAAGACGTTGATGAATGAGTGTTACTGTGCATGTTTTTCTTGAAAAATATCTAAAGTTATATGGGCAGCACAAATTAACAAAATGGTTTTGCTAATTATGATGTTATTTTTCGCAAAATGTAGTCTCTGCAGGCGATGAAAACAAGGTTCCTTTAAACGTCGCAATTCTGGAAAAATTTTATTGTGGGATCATGCTTTACAGTGATTAAAATCACCACCGTTCTGAAGTTTTTGTTTTCAAGTTAACAATGCACTTAAAAAATGTCGATCTTCATCTAATGAGTTAGTACATTTGCTGTTTGTGCTTCGTTTTTCGTCGGAGCTCCACTTATGCAGCAAAACTACAAAATGTCTTCGCATACGTATGCATGCACGCCACTATTATGAAACCAAATCATGTCTTATTCGTTACACTTTTTTTAATTATTTTGCCCGCGTATAATTTATTTTCGTGGATAACATTTCCAAGTCCCCGGACTACAAAATGTACTAGTTCATACCCAGAGGAAAATCAGGCGCAAGCTACTTAGATACCTTTTCTGATTTTTGTCTCTGATGATGGATTCGAGTAGGAATCCGAAACGTCAGGCTAATAAAACTCTTGTCCCGTCGATTGTGTCTCCTTCTTTAAGACTACTTCCTGGGACTCGTCTCCTTGCTTACCCGTTTCTGTTTTTTTGTCTTTGATGATGGATTTGAGTAGGAATCCGAGACGTTAGGCTAACAAAGCTCCTGTCTCGGCGATCATATCTCCTTCTTCAATACTTACATGCCTTTAGTAGTCATAGTAAATCTTAAACAGATATAACGAAGAAAAATATTTGAAAAGTCATGTTGACAAACACGTGTTTTCGGTAATTCTTCGTCAGGCCAATTGTGTTACACAAAGGGATGAAAATGTACAAAATTGACATTGTTTACAGCTGTCGCAAGGGCTATTATGTCATTGGCACTCATCTTTCCACACCGTCCGCATGACAAGTTTGGCGGGTTTTAAACCTAGGTGCTGGGGTAGGGACGTAAAAGAGTCTTAAGTGATGATCAAAATCCACCAACATTGTCATGCAGGTGGCGTGGGTAAGATAATTGTTAGTGACTTCATAGACAGTGAGACATCTACAAACACTGCCGCTTTTGTAGATTTTCATTTCTTCATGTAACTCAATTGGCCTGGCGAAGAATTACCAAAAATGAGTGTTTGCTAACTTGAATTTTCAGATTTAACATCGAAATATTTACAAAACTGACACAATCCAAAGAAAAAAATTGTTGGAAAATGTCCCGGGCCGCTGATCGGGCCAAACTTTCTTAAATGATGACATTCCACTGTTCTCCGAACTTCTGTTTTCTACTTGCATGTGTGTCCTGTTGGTCTTGTTGTGTCTACGATAGTTTTTTGATCGTTAACGTTTTTGAAATCCATCTTCGCATACGGGTTTGTCATGTGACTGCAGTAAATAAAAAATATATATTTTAAAATTTAAGCGTTAGATTTGCATTATGACGCCACGTGAGAGTCGATGGATTTCTTAAAATGTTAACTTTTACCTAAATACTAAAAAGGCAAATGACAGGAACAAGATTCTCACCAACAGTGTGTGTGCGTGCTGAACTTGTCCCCATGTTCACTATTTAACTCTACAAGAGAATTGCCAAATTTTAAATTCTCGCCTTCGGCGAGTGACATTCTACACCAACGGAATGTCAATAGTAGTCAGCAAACCAGATAATGCATACAAGCATTAATCGATGTTAGTCAGATCGAACAGGGCTCAATTGCAAGGTGATCTGTGAGTTTTGTATGCTCTCTGTTGACAGGCTATTAGGTTTGTTAAGAGGTAGAGATTTGCAACCCCATGTCTCTTGTCACACCTTACCAGTTAACCTTGTCTTAGATTTTCCTACGGAAAATGTTATCAGCTAGTTTATTTCAACAGCCAAATTTGAATCGAACTCAGTAAGAAGAAGCAGATCAGAAAACTACCTATTCATTGCATACATTGGCTTAGTAATTATTCAGTCAAATATGCAAGCACCTCCGATTCTCTCACTTATTTGGTATCCGATTACATAGATTATAGTTAATAACACGATATTTGCCTTGCAATGAAACTGAAATACTCCCCAGGTTTGTCAGCTTTCTTGCTGTAAATCGGTGATCAATGATAGTGATCAACAGATGAAGAGCAAAGTCCACCTTAGTTATGATGACAGAGAACCCGTCCAAAACCTATAAAATCAAAATTTAACTACAATCCACTATATGAAATTATATTTCCATCTATGCGATTGATCTCGGTAGCAATCGAGATGGATTTATTTGTGAGCCCTTAAAGCAGATTAATAAAGTGTTCAGTTCAAAACTACTCACGCAGTAATTATGCGCATACAGCCCATTGTTTTGACCTGGGCTCTGCTGAGTTAAATTAAAAAAGGCATATATCTCCTCAAATATGCACTTTTACCCACTTAAAGAATTCTAGAGTATCAAAAAATAAAACTCTGATTTTTGTCTTTGTCTTCAAAATTATCCAGGAGTTATCGAAGACTACCATGACAGGCCGGTCATTCAGGCTTGCATAACTGTCCCGTTATCTGCCACGTTATTTCGCTGTCGCTTTGACCTTTGTTATTTCTTGGTTCAAACCCACGAACATCTTCACATTTTTTGGCCCGTGTTGCCGCCCTATTAGGTGCGCATTCTCCCAATTTGATATGAAACGCTGATAAAACTATTACTTTTGCTGGCAATTATCCATCAACTATTCTACATCTACGTCGGTTCGCAAAGGGGAGATACTTAACTAAAGCAGATGCAAAAACCGTATCACTTCCTGCAAACCTTGTATGGTATCCTTAACCGAGCGGCCATGAAGTTTGCTTAGCAGTTTTAATTTTTTAAATGGAACAGTCACAAGAGCGCTATTTCCTCTGCATGCTAGTTTCCTTATTGTTAGCTAGTCGTTATTAATTGAAACTTGCAGTGAGTTGAGAACGTCTGCTGATGACAAGTAAATTCTTTCGTTGAACTGAATCGTCACGTTTTGTAGGAAAATAAAAACGTGAAGGAAGAACAGATCACATCGCCTGCACCGCTCTCTGAACTGGAAGTCGCGCCCTGTCCGCTGTCATCTAGAAAGAAAGAAGAAGCGTAACAGTCGCTACCCTAGGGTTTATCCTAGTGTTCACACTGCTCAAAACGTCAGGCGTGCGAGCGCGGCAACCCTGAAACAGAATTTTCCCGACTGAAATGTCTGTCCAGACAACGTGCATTAGCAAATTAGTAAGCTGATTTCACTTGGGTAAGGAGCTTCAGGCAAATAAATCAAACAATGCGTAGTTTGGGCTGACGTTTAAGTGTGTTCGTTTGTGGTAACGTAAAACCGCTGAAATACTTTCCAACCACTACCTTCTGAACCAAAACCAATCGCGCAAGTAATCGCTGAGACGCACCCGATTTGTTTAATTGGGTTAATAATTAGCAGATTAGACGGTGCTGTACACACTGAAGCCGACGTTAATTAATAGATTTTGAGCAGACGGTATTGCAAGTTTGTGAGAATGCATAATCATGCCACATATTTTCATTTTCAATTGCAATTTTGCTTTATTTTTCACACACTTACAACCCAATGTATTATATTCATTTACTTAATTGCTCACTTCGACTTCATCCTCATCTGGCAAGGTTGCATTTGTTTTTGTGTGCTAAAACTGTCGCCACGCATTCATACCTAAATCATATATATTAGCGGCCATCTCGTATTTGAAGCCTGCAATAATTCGAAGATAAATCTGCATTTGGTCATTAACATATTTAAGTCAGTAATACATTTACGTATGTTAAAGTGCCTTTGGGTTGTATAAGGCTCGGCGAAGAGGAAAATGCAACTTAATTTTCAGTGGGATGCGTTGTAAGCAACAGAAGCTATATGCTTTTATGTGAAAATATACAGTTCTTTCTCAAATCCTAAAAATTCTTTGTTCACTTTTCAAGTATTTTAAACCATTTGCAGTTCGCCCAAAGAGAGGGTTGAAATACGCACGTTGATTATGCAATTTATAATGTTTACCAAACAAATGGCACGTCATCACGTTTTGCACGGCGTTGATGAACAAATTACCTCATATCAATGTGCGGTCAAAAATGATAAAGCTAATGCTCAACATGCTACTTCACTTGCAGTAAGGAGATTTTAGTTACAGCATGAAACATATCATTGAGACCGGTTTTAAAACCTTAAACTATGAATATCCTTTTGTTTTCCAGAGAAAGTTCAAATATCTGTGTACAATATTAACGGGACTCAATAAACGAGAGCTGTTACGGCCAAAACTATAGTGGCATATTATTTAAGCATTCCCTGGTTCAACCATGGTATAGTCGACTTTTTTCTCTTTTTTCTGATTATGTTTCTGCGGACGCAGAATATATCGAAGACGTTTGCAAAGAAAGCAATTGTCTAATCGATTATTCTAGTCTACATTGAATAATACTATATAATATTGTAAGACCTAAGATATTGCTTCTGTCTGTACTTATAAATTATCGGACCTTTAAAACTGCGACTTTCCCCGTTTATGTGTGTGAGGCAAAACATAACTGATAGTCGTCATTGAAAAGATAAACGTAAGGGTGCTGCAGTCATAAAGGCGCATAAAATGCACACCCTATAATGTATATTTATTGATTTTACTCTTAAAGTTGTATGTTGCGAGACGCAAAAATAATCTAAGAGGCAAAATATATAGACTATTGCTGTGTTTTCCTTTCTGCTGTGATTTCTTTAATTATTTGCTTTTATTAGTGGTTTATCACTATTTACTTTTCGACGGGTGTGGTTTTGAAGTCATAATTTTTAAATACTATATGGATAGCTAAGTAAAATAATTTTGGTTATCACACGTAGATTGGGCAGTTGTTGGATTGGGAAGGAGAAAAAAACGCAAGCAGATCTCGAATTAAACTCAGCGAAACGCGTTTAAACTAGTGTTTGGTGTAATCAAAGGCGGCCTGTATGCAATCTCCCAGCGGCAATGCAACTCGATGGATTAAAGGGATAACGGGGGCGCCGTCACAAGTGGAAGGCCACTGAGGGAATCATCTTGTAATTCAACGTGCGTCACCACTATAGCGGTACCGACGGAGTTTTTTGCATCAAAAAAGTAGCATTAGCAAGCCGAATTAACCTTTTGATAGATTAAGCTACTAAAGAATACGTAAGCTGGGTTTGAGGCATGTTAAGGGTAGCGCGCGTGAATTGATACCTGATGTATAAGTTTTCCCCCGAGGCGCAGACACTCGGTGGATGGAAAACTGTAAAGAGAGTTGTAAACACGTGATCTATATTAAGTCAGCGTCATCGTATCTGCTGACAAAACAAACCTCGTCTCAATTTTGTGCTTCGTTATATCAAAAAACATTCTCCATCTACTTCAAAGGCAGCGTAAGTATTAAATATTTCCTATGCTACACTCCATACATACAGCTCACGACTAAGTTCCTGATAGGTAAGTAACTTGGGGTCACAAAACATACTCCGGTGTTAAATTACACTAATTCGTGTACTATAAATCCGCTCAGGCGCACACAAACCGCCCAAGTAACTGTGTTTGGAACCGGTTAAGAATAGATCTATGTCAATTTAAGCAGGTCTCCTGGTAGTATACGTAACTGTGTTTTAATAGTTTATTGTGGAGTACGCTACATGGTTATCGGGATCTATTTCTTCGGTCTTAGTTAAAGTGACTATTTCTAACAGAACAAAGACAGTTCTAGAGAAGCACGAAGGATTTTGTGATCTCAGACATTCTGTGCATCTTGTTCATCTTAGAATTTCCATGAAACACTTGTGTTGGTCTATTGTTCAGGAGAGGTTAATACAGGTTAGTGATTACTTATTACAGCCAAAATTCAGTTAAGCGCGATTGGGTATAACGGCATGTGACGGGCTAGGGTAGTGACAAGGTTTGCGGTTGCGCAAAACAGATCACGAGATCCAGCCTCCTCCGTTGTATTGTCACCATTTTCAAGTAACCGCAGCGACAGCCGTTTGCTGTTTAATTTCTGAACGGGGGTTTTGCTATTCCCTCCATAACGCGAAAAGGGCTCGTATAGTGTTTCGCGAAAGGGGTGAAATGAAATTTTTAAGCACATTACAGGGTTTCCAACCCTGTTTTCATGCGTCAACTACGTTTCTTAATGCTGAGAATTGGTGTCATGTAGATACAATTTGAAGTGGCGTGCATCGCAATTATAACTTCACGTATTTTGAGATTGTAAGGCTTAAATGCTTCATCTAAGCCGCCAAGCACCGGGGTGGTTGCTGTGGCACATTTTCTAGATTGCAATCGTTTACATTTTGATAAAATATCAGGCAATTTTCGTATAAATCATCCTTGTCCCAGCTCTTGCTACACCGATGTCGATACCAGGTGGACTGATCTATAAATATAACCATCTGTTCGTCTGTTTACTTACGTTATTGTATATAACATCTGCGTATATTAGGGTAGTATTTTGCGTTATTGTAGGCCATAACCCCAGTGAAAATTTCACCCACATGAGACATCGATAAGTGAACGTTTGCGGTCAATTATTGCTTAGAACCTGCAGTACGATATGAGCCATGACGTGTCCTTATGGGCCAACTATAGCTATTCAATTGCATTATAAGTACAACTATCAGTTATCTAAGGACGAATCATAGTAATTCGTGCTCTAACCTTTAATTCAAACACGCTGCGGATGCTTGCACACAAACTGTCTCAAAATTATTGCCACTCGACATATTAGAAAAGAAGATTCCCTTGTTTAGTAATGACAAAGCTAGATCGTAGTGGCATGTTTGACAAAGAAATAGGATCACGTATATCTGAATATTTTAAGTTGGAATACTCTCGGTTACCGCTGACTTCGCTTTACATGATTAAAATTTATGCCATGAACTAGGCAGTTTTTTCTTCCTATGGGCTTCTGTGTAACGCGAATGTGTTTCCGGTAGATGGATACGTAGCTTTATAAATGCAAATGTTGCCTGTTTATTGCACAATTTGGACTTTGGGGAAAGTCCTCGGGACAAGACATTTTAACCATCCTTTTTACCACTGCGTCCTGAAAATGTCAGTGAACACTTTGTTGTCCTAAATGTCCTTAGTTTATTGATGGAACAGGCGTCCGTCACGTTTCGCGATTACTACCACGAAGATGTCATACATATCCTGGGAGAACAGTTCAAAAATACTGCTAATGAGAAAATTTTTCGCGGTAGATGACTGCCTCCTGATTGCAGAAGAACCTTTAACCACATCTGCCATTCAAGTCAGAGTACGTTCACAATAACGACCATTTAAAAACAAGTTTTGAATTAAACACGAGAGGGTTTGGAACTATGTCCTGTCTAAACAGTCTTTACTGATACACTGTCCAAATAAAAGTTTGTTCGTAAACGAATGCATCCACTTAGTAAATGTTGCAAGCTCCTGGATCTGCCGAACACATTCGTTTTCGATGATGGCCGAATTCGTTATCTTTCAATCTGTTATGCCCTACAACTTACATCAAAACGAATGCCAAAATGTTAAGTAAGCATTTTAAATAGGGAAATGTTGAGAATTACGATTTGGGATTACTTGTGCAGAAGTTACACTTTGTCTGCTGAAGTCATTGTCCACTTTTGGCGTATGTCACTCCACTTGGTTATCGAATAGACGCCCTTTTTTAAAATGGATTTTGCATTCTTGAGAAAGCAAAACGAAGAATCCATGATAGGGGCAGCTTAATATTAGTGTTCAAATGTTTTAACTACTCACAAAATATAAGTCTGCATTTGTTGACGTGTTGACGATGTAGTCAATTTCCTAGTCACTTTTAGCCTGTGAGCCGTCGTGAGCGCAAAAGTTTCATTGTCAGTGTGTAGCCAATATTAGAGTGAAAGGGTCTAGCTTTTGTAGAAAGTCATAAATTTGACAGAGGCAGTAGACAGGCCTGTGAGTAGACCATATACCTCTCACAGTGTCACGGCAAAACGATTTTGACGCTTTCTATACATACTTTACAGGCGTTTGAGCTATTTTTTGCGGCAGCGGCGTACTAGTGACTAAATGTCGGAGAAAATGCTTAAACAGTTAACCCTTTCCTTGTGGCAGGTAACGGTTCAAATGAAGGAAGCGAACATATGGAGCACGTATGCATCATACTTAAAACTAGATCCGTTTTGGAGAAAGCTTGCAAGCCGGAGATTCTTCATGTTTTAAAGCCTGGCTAGTATGCCATCGTTTGTTCGGTTCCCGTTTATCTGGGTAGGCTTTATGCACGCTTCACTCACTCATCGAAACCATCGCATGCAGAAATTCGTTTTTACTTAACAGTATTTATTCGCATAAACAGTTTCCCGATACCAGTAGTTTTATTTACCACAAACATACCGCGCAAGCGTTGAATTCATTTACGTGCAAACCGAATCCAATTAGGAAATTCTTTCTGCATACGGAATGAAGTCATTAAAAATCTGTCGGCATTGCGAGTAAAGTGTCGTCATCAAATATTCTTTCAAAATGTTCTGATTCGTTCCTTGCATATGTTCTCATGATCTGCACAGTTGTTTACGCGACCACGTGTCAAGGTAAGCCTCCAGAATATAAAAAAATCAAAATAACCTTCAAGTAGCAGAATTTCAGTTATGCCACATTTGTTTGTTTCATAAAGGAAACTAAGTATAATCAGATTAAATGTTGTAGCAGCGTCTAGTTTTTAGTCACGTTCGTCCGCTAGAATGCAACGTTCAATAAAGGCATGTGTTTATTCATTTATTATGTTTACTTAGGGAAAGCGAAGACCACCAGCAGACGATGGAGACTAAAATGTTGGTTAACACTGGGTCAGCGCCCAAATCAAACGTGGACTAAAACCACTGTCTACGGCTAACTTTGATATTAATGGTTGTTGGTTTTTTCGCATGTTGCCGATTATTTCGCTTAAATAATTTCTATTTAAAGCAAGCGACTACTTTTTGATTCAAAATTATTCTCTACAAAACGACTTTCAAGTCACGAGGTTTTCATTATTTTGGTCATTTTTCATGCATGCGTGAAGGTAAACACGGTGCAATATCTCAAAAAATTCAGAAATATTTGTTTAAAACACGCCGTGCCCTCCAAATACAGTTTGAAGATTAACACGTTATTTTGTATTTAAATTAATGCGCAAATGCCTGTTGATTCTCATTTTAGAATCACTGATCATGCCATACAAAATGAGGGCAAAAAAGCAGAAAAGTAAGTTTGTATTAAACACTTCCATGAGAATATTAAATTTCGTTTAGGCATAAAAGTTTGCTGGACATCACATACGCTTTAACAGAAACATAATATAACTAGCCGGACGCATCTACTTGAATAGACTGGATTCTGAAGAACCATTGAGGATTTTTTAATACTTTTACCCGCTCACTTCGCTGAAGTACCCACAGACAAGTACGCCATACAAGGTATAAAAAACGACGACTAGATGGCACGTAAATTAATGATAAGCAGAACTAAAATTAAATAATGGCCTCCAAAGCAATCGAGAACTTTACAATGTAGAACTTAAGGTCAGAATCAAAGTGGCCTAACCCACTAAGACTACTATTGATAACCCATTAGAACGGCATCGGAGCTCGAAATGACTTGTGCTGCTACGCTGGATAGTCAAATAAATAGTATATGTATATGTATTTAGACCAGTTGTTTGTACGTTTGAAAACAAGGATGTTTGATGATCTCGCATTCCCATAGGATCATATGTCCAGATCCCGCTCAGTGACTAGGCAGGTGACATGAATATCCGACTGAATCCTTCACACATCATTTTCATTCGCGAATGTAGTTTATTGTCATAAACTGCAGCAGAAGGCAATGCAATTATTTGCATACCTCAAATAGCATTTACTCCGTTGATGATTTTCCTGACCCGAAGTAGTCACCGAAAAGGCCTTTTTTGCATTTTACAGTTAATCTGACCGTTAAAATTAAAAAGACTGTTCGAATTTAATCTCTTGTTAGTATGCCAGTATGGGTCAGATAAATGTAATTTAGGAATACATTTTTACGTCGCGTTTGCCCTTGATAAATTGTATTATCTCCACTGACAACGTTGTTTTTTTCAATAGGTTGCCTAAAGCTTCTTTTTTGATTAAATTGTATGTCAGGAAATTAACAGTGTGTCGCAAGAAAAGAATTGGCATGAATGGTTTAAGGAAAAGGATTAAGCAGGCTTTCACAAACGTCCTCATACGGAGTGAATGCAATTATTTTGCTTATGTGTTTTTTGAATCGTTTGTTGGCCTTGTTGCGTCAAAATAAAACATCAAGCTCTTGGCAGACAGCAGTCATTTAGAAATTATTTTAGGTTGTACTAATTCCACCGGATACTGGTATATGTGACTGATAGTTTGTTTTCTAATAAACTAAAATGCACGATATCTTACGTGCAAGAATTTCTTTTTGCATCATTGCAAGCAAGCACGCGACGGTTCGATATTTATATCACGTTTTAATACAGTGTTTATACTGAATGCTATATGTGTTAGGCCAATTCCAGTATCTACTGATTAGTTTAGCTTGCTTCCGCTTGTGAAAAAAAGAGAGTTATCAATTTAACCAGTCTACCCATAGCAAGTTTACTCTTTCAAATATATGCTGAACATATGCATTAGAGTGTTTTGTGTCCTGTCTGCGTACCTGCCTTTCAAGGCAATAAAATGACTAATTGTGTTATTTTATTACTCAAGGTTACTGGTATTCAAAGTAAATAATTGAATCTCACTCATATCTCTGTGCAATATTGTGGGTAATATTTAAAGAAATAAAAATAACTGCGTTGGTCCCTTAACTTTTAAATAGATTTCGTTTGCCGTTTAGAGCAACAGATACATATTAAGCTTTCTCGATTTCTATTTGTTTGGGCTACCGCATGGCGGTCGAACATGTCAAACAAAGTGGACCGTCAAAATGATAGCGCTGCGTCTCATTTAAATATAGGAAAAATTAGGGAGACCAAATTCAACCAAATGCAGACAGTCAGATTCATTTCGGGAAAAATATTAGGCTAAAATTGAAATTTTTTTTGCTGCAATTACCCAACGTGAATTTCGATTTTGAACGATTGCTCACTTAGAAAAGGCGGAGGGGAGCATCCGCTTGCACTTTTTAACTAAACAGATGATTGGCCTCTTAGTTCAGATAACTGACAACCGTACAGTGTAGCTAAGTACCAAGCCAACAAGTCAACAATTGCGGAGTAATCATTTGTTAAGGTCCATCTCATAAACTAAATGTTAATTATAATGTAAATTATATGTGCTAGCGCATGAAATACCAACCTCAATTCTAAAATAAATCTTGAATTACAAATGATTACTTCAGAGGAGTCGCAAGGTTAATTTTTCAAAATATTTTATTCTGGTCATCATCCCGGCTTTAAGATAAGCATATATCCGGCCGCTCACGTACATTTAACTCAGTTTTAAAGAGTATTGTTACGCCCTGACAAATATTAATATATTTTGCAGAAAGCGTACGCGAAAATATTCCTTTCTTAAATTACTGTACCGAAGATAATGTTATTTGTAATTTTTTACGCTAAGGAGCTATTTTTGGTACTTTACAAATGAGATTTTTTGCGAACGTGGAATTTAAACCAAATATTAATGCATTCTTGCCTTGTTTCTTATTGCTTGTAAAAATTTGCTGCATGGTTTTTTGCAACATTTAGGAGCCCTCGATGACACTTTTTTAACAGTCCATGTAAATCTGCAATTAATCGTTTGTAGTTTGGAAGCCCAGTATTTATAAAAAGCGGTAGGTCAGGTTCAAGACTATAAACAGAATTAAAAAGGTCGTTTAAGAGCGGTACCTAGGCTCTCATGATAGAAAGAACGAAAAGACAAAAAATGCCGACCGAATAAACATATAAAAATATTTTTCAAGTGTAAACTAAAAACTACTTGATTTTTTGAGAGTAGCTCAAGTCAATAGGAATAATTCATACTGCCAAAGCAGTCATTTTTATTGTGTGGGTTTCGCAAGCTGCCGCAAAGAATCCCATTCAAAAGCTGGCATCCTTGTGAGATTAAGACATTTTGAGATGATTTTGCGTGATATTTATGTTAACGACTTTAATTTGGTAGTCCTTTATAATCGAAGCTGTAATTCAGAATTTCATTTAACGTGATGTAGGACAGCACATCTACAATACGCAATTTAATTATTGAATAAAAAGTATTTGCCTAGTAGCAATCGTTCAATAGTAATTGATCATCATTTATTTTGTACGTTCATAAGAAGCTGGAATTAGTAATCGTTTTTAAGGTTACGACAGATACTTTGATATCACAGAGGTTTGCACTGAGTACGTAAAATGGTCAGTTTCCGCTTATTTGAGACAAAACAAAGTATAAGCTGCCACGGGCGGTCACATCCATACCACATATGGAAGTTAAGACGGATGCACTCTTGTATTTAACAGTTTTGAGAGATTCGCACCAAGACTGAGTAAAAACTGGCGAGTTTGCAAACAGCTCATACGACGAAAGGGGATAATTGGTATTTTATGTTCAGCTGACATCCACAAACATCGATGGCGTATCCACTGTCAACGAATGAGCAAAATAATAGTGAATGTCTTGCTACTTGACGTCGAGTAGAGTTAGACGTCGCCCCTACGTAACACACAGAGACTTCATCCCTTTTTAAATAACAATTTGTTTCGGACATTTGATTAACTGCAAGCTCTGGGACACGTCACCCCATACGGGGGGAGCAAACCGCATTTTGCTCCATAAATTCCTCCCTTGACTGTTCTTCCAGTTTTTCCCTCATCGACTTAAATATAAACGATATATGAATTGCCGACTTTCAAAGGATAGTCAACTTAAACTGGGCCGCCCCTTTTATCTGCAGCCCGTTCAAAAGGAGACTTTTTAACTTTCCATCTATAGGCCTATATTATTAGGCACATACTTTTTCACGTATACGCCTGTCGTAACCATGCTAATAAGGCCATAAGTACCATGCGCCGTCGTCGTGCATTTTGCGACAAATTCACCGTGTGGGTTTCCATGATTTTGCAAGGCTCCGTTTATGGTTAGTTAGCGGCATCTCTAGTCCTAACGCGCAGTATTTTTTTCACCTAATAAATAACGCCTACGCAGAGGATATTACCGCATCGATCGGCATATCCTACAGCCAAAAATCGTTAGTGTTACTTAAGGCTTTCGTTTGATAAGCGCGTTCGATTTCCTACGCTGCACACGTTATTTGCTTGCTTCTTTTAACGACGACATATTTTAGTATAATCATCCACCGCTTCTAAAATTATAGAAAGATCTCATTGCGCAGTAGTGATGGACGAGGGCCATTTTTGAAAATCTGAATTTGTGTCGGAAGTGCGAGTGGTTTATTTTTCTACTCTTATGTTCTGTTAGATGCAGGTTTCTGTTATCAATTCACTGTAAGAACATTTTATTTATTGGCATGAACATCCCTGTTTTCACCTGTGGTTTTTCCTTAGTTCGAATGTTTACCTTTCTTCAAAAGAACTCGATAAATTTTAATGAAAGCATCCCTTAACAGTATGTTGGACGCTTAATCCTACTAACGCATTCCCCTATGACTTAAGGATTTGCAGACATCGTTCCCTTTACTAGTTGGGTGACATCACTTCTAATCACTTCTAATCATCTTTCATTAAGTATCCCAAAAATCTAAGAAAATAAAACAGTTCTATGAGCGAACTATTGATTAAACCCGCACTTAGTGACACTTGCGAACTAAGCATCTCTCTCTGTGTTCTAAAAATATGATTTCCCCTAAGTCTCGAAAAATATTTATGTTTGTCCATGTTATGTGTACCATCTAAATGTTTTTGATATTAAATTGTCTTGTTGAAATCTTCATAATTAGTCACGACATACTTTTTTTCCATGACTTACGCTTTTGAGGCGTCAGAAATAACCCCCTTAAAATAAGGCCTATTTGACAGTCGAGGGAGCGCTAATAGCCTAACAGAAAGTGGTGAATTTCAGCCAAAACTATATGTTTGATTGTAATCTTTTTCCACATTTTTCCATCCCTTCATTTTTTATTTACTCTGCTGACATCTGGAGGAATCTTTGGCGTGTCAGTGGCTAACGAAGCATACTGACATATAACAGTATTAATTTAAACTCACTTTACCAGTTTTGCGTATCTCCAGAGTCACATTGTCCTTCAGATCATTTTTTGCTTTCGTTTTTAGCCTTTTTACATGTATCTGCAACTGCAAATTTTGTGATTAACCACGAGCGTTTAATGATTAACAGCTCTTGAATTCAATGTGCTTTCACCATTACTCCCAAAGTCTTGGCTCTAGGCGATGGCGCCTGTTTAACACATTACATCAGCATGTTCTTTCTTTCGACGATGTCTGGTGCTTGAGGCATGTTTGTGTAATTCCGCCCCTAATTAATCGATGAATCTGCAACACTCATACGCCCTAGATACTGCCGCATTTTTGACTCACCATGCTCCAAGGCATGCACACAAGTGTTGTTGTACGGTGGATTTCGCATGTACGGTTACTCCACCGCACTCAGTAACGTTCGCTTCATGTTTCCTATAGAAAGCACCTAAATGAGGCTTTCTGGCTGGTGTGTTTCACGGCTGGCAGACCCTTTTGCCTTTCATAATCCCTTTGTGTTCGATTTAGCAGTGAGTCACTCAGTCGTCCCCGTCTGTTTAAGGTAAAGCCAACATTCGGACCGTCCCTGAAAAACCCACCTCGAAGATTTTACTCAAAGCTGGCCGAATACGTTCTTTGGAAATCAAACAAAGTATTTTGAAATTATGAAGAATTCCATCTCAATTTTCGGCTTGCAATTCTATAGCTGAGGTAGCTGAGTAAAATTCCGATATGGAAGTCATGCAACAGACGGAGCATACTCGTTATGTTAAAACAAATATAACTGCGATGCAGAAGCCGTTCAACGACAGGGACGTGGGTTAAAAGTGACGCTGCGTGAAGCATGCGTAGGCGGGTTGCTTTCAGCTCTGTCAGTCACGCCTGCTTATCTCGACGCAATTGCCTCACCGGCTAGAAAAATGGAGTGGCATATGAGAGAGCAAAGTAAGAGGGATGTCCACTGCTGGGGCATTTTCATAACCATGAACAATCTGACACGCCTGAAACTACCATAGTTTG
>CACRXP010000375.1:9846-21535 GCA_902702965.1 Spirometra erinaceieuropaei | reverse complement strand
AAATAAATGCGTACTATTACCGCAGCAGCCAACCGAACAATTTAGCTTTATTAATAGGAACCATGATCCACGAAGTTTGAGAGACGTGATGCTTCCCAGAGAATATCGCAGCTGACATGTAGCGGGATTGACCGATTCTAGCCAAACGGATTTCTGATTTGAAAATCTGGTCTTTCACGTCTGGACTCCGGTTTCGACGACCAAAATTTTATGAATAGGTTAGTTATATATATTCCTTCTCAATACGTCTTTAGCAAGCATTGTTAATGCTACTTATTTGTTAATATGCATTCTGTTAAAACGATTTAACCCCAACAGTCATGCTCGATAGTTAATATTCACTGAATCATAAAATCAAGTTAAGTAACCCACACCCTCCGCAGGTGTACTAAGGGATATTATGCTAACGCACATCGTCTGCAGTTATGACTTCCAAGTGTCTTTTGATAAGTAGTAAATGCCGAAAATCGTGCAGGATTTGTAAATTCATCCCACATATTATCTGATTCGCAAATTCTGTACCCGTCTATGTACCACAATTTTACGCAAGGTAAAGATGACATGATAGCGTGGAGTCAGGTATCAGGGCCTTTTACCTACAGACGCCACGGCATACATAAGCTACGCATTAACTTAAAAGAAAAAGAAACAGTTTGTATAGCCAGCAATAAAGTCCTATTTTATGCAAAGTTCAATTGCTTTTTCCTTTGATTAGAGTGGTCTTTTGAGAAAGGCATTGTGGTTCTTGATCCACCCAAGGCTTTGATGTAGGACAGGGCTTTTGTAGATGAAAGGGACTACTTCTTCGTTAAATCTCCTCGTAATCCTTTCACCTTTGGCCATTCGGTTTACAAAGTGCATACGCCATGCTTCGATAATTACTATGAGTGTGTCGTTGCAGAATAATTGCTTTCATGGTTTTATTTCCAAAACAACACTTAAGTCGAGAATGAAACAGAAAGTGGCGCATAAAAAGTACACCCTATACAACTGTTCCGAGTAGTTCGTTTAGTTTTCGAATGCTTGGAGACTTGGCCATTTATACAGTGTTTTTCCAATCTGATATACGAGCCGCCTTCATCAGCCGGTTTTTCTTAGAAGGAAATGTCATAAAGGTGGTTATTTAGCGTCTCCAGAACTTGGTGCGCGCAAACAAATCTGAAGCATGTTGCCTGTCAACAACATTCATTGCCTGCCTCTGTTTATTGGTCTTCTTAATTTGCAAACACGACCCAAACGGGTGTTTCCGACTAAAGAAATTTTTTTAAGGGAGGATTTATATGATCGTTAAGGTTTTCGATAAATACCTGCCGATAGAACACGTTAGCATACAGACGAAATAGAGAAAAAACTTGTGAATAGGAAGAGACGATGACTGCAGTTCGTCTTCTAATACATGTGGAATATGGGCATTAAAAGAACCATTAGTTGGGTTAATTTCCATAGAAATTAATGCACGGACTGGAAACAGACACATTAAGGCATGGAACAAAATTCAGTTCCAAAGAATTTATTCCATTATTTCGCATTGATTTCCTCGTATAGTAAACAAGGCAGAGTTACACTGAATTTCGTACACCAGAAAGTCTTGAGGTCCAACAAAAGAGCCGGACCTCTCGCAGCTCCGTCAGACAGAAGCACAATATCGGCGAGACCCGCGTGTCCGGACATATAACTGGTACCTATGTTGTCATTATGATAAATATTTATACGAAAGACATTGGTTTCAGCGGCAGTTAGGTTTAGTTAGAGCCATGTCCGACAAACGTGACAGCAATTTGAGACAGCATGTTGTGCGACAGCAGGTGTCGGGGGGACAGAGGGTAGAGTGCGGAGAGATGCATACAGTCAACCGACCTTTTGGCATGGCGGATGCGCAATATTTGCGGTCGATACTACTATTAATATCAGACGTGGCCCCCCACATAAGACTGTTTAAACTGACCGTGTCAATCACACTGAAGGCCTCGTTGGTATCCGTACGATGCCCAGAATCAACAACTTTTCCGTTTCTGAATCATGTCAAGAGGTGCTTCAGTAATGAAGTGGATGGTAGGTGACCCGTGTAACAATATACATTTAGCCCTAAGACCAAGTTTAAGTGCAAATTCACATGTACGCAATCACATAAGAGACGGTTAATTTTGAGGCGGTGAGAGAGTGCAAGGAATCAAATGAAATTAACAGAACTTTGGGGATGATGGACGCGAATATTATATTATATATTTCTGTGTACAAGACAGGCTTCCGTAACTTGTTGATACTCTTCTGTGAAATTACTAGCAAGTCTGACCCAGTGAATTAGGGTTGTAGGATGAGACCTTCTTGATCACCTTAATGGCCGCGTTGGGGTCTTCAAGGGGCCCAAAATCAACAGCGTCGCATTCACCAAGTCATGCTTGCAGTTCTGCGGTCTCGTGCAAATATGTAACGCATTTTTCAGAATCATGTAAAGGCGTAAACACACACGCAGGTGGGCTAAGTCAGCAATCGCGCAGTGCCTTCATCGACTAAGGGAATCACGTGGTTACCATTAGTCACATTCATGTACTTCAGTACACTTATGTGCTGCGCTAGTACGTTTGCTTGTCAGGCATAATGTGAATGCATTTTAACACCAAACATGTAGTTACTATTATAAAATGTTTCAAATGCCTTTTGTTTAACTGTTTTATAGAGTCTACAGGCTAACTCGGAACGATTAACGATCTAAAACGGCAAAATGTTATTACTGAAAAAGACAAAGTACATAAGAATAACAATTTCTAGCTTTTAGGGGTAAGACACCCTAAGCTTTAACAAGCGACCTGTTAGTTAGAAGTCCAAGGCTGGTGTCAGCTCTCAAGTTGCAGACCATTCGACGGGTTCCGGTCACACACTCTAATTCGACGAGGCCGAAATTCTCGCAAGAATTGACAACCGCGTGAGTCGAGAGCTGTTTGAGTCATGGTTTGCTGGCCCCGATTCAATTAAAAAGCACAATGAACTTCCCATTACATACTTTGTGCTGAGACTTCGCCTAGGCGGGGTAATTAGCCACGCGGGGAACGCACAGGTGAACACCAGGGTCAGCACGTCAGATGGTCGAGCAATCATCACACCAACATTCAACGCATGTGATGAATTTTCAGCAATTAAAGGCGCGAATGTCGGCCATCACACCATGTGCAACGATCTCTGATGAAGGGGGAAGCCATAAATGATCATAGGTATGCGGTAGCATAGCGAAGATATCTGATATATACTGCAGCCCCTAGTGCGTGAATCAATCTTATTTGCTTTTGTCTCTGATGATTGCTTCAAGCAGGAGTCCGAAACGCCAGTTAAAATGAAGCCCTTGTCCCAGCGATATGGTCTCCTTCTTCAAGACTACGTCCCGGGCAAGATCACTGGGACGAGCAAATATCTCCCTTTTATTTGACAGTGAAAAAAATAAAACGACACATTACTTCAATTAAATGGATATTCTCATGTGCGACGTTGGGTGAGCGCATTACCAGTGAATGGCGATGTGTGATTATAAATATGACTTGCTCAAAATAACCAAATAACCAGGTAAGCATACGTTTAGTTTGTTGTTTCGGCTTTTTCAGAGTTCACACTTAAAGTCATGAAAACGTATAGGAGTTTATTGATTTAAGAAGCGTTTATGTAAACATTATGAAGATAAGTACTGGCTGTAGTCATTATTTCCTTTAAAACGTCATTGCGTGTATATGAACAAATTGGTGTTAATGTATATGTTTTTTTGACACAAAACCATTCATACGGCATATCAAAAGACGACAAAATACGAACATTTTAAAGCAAAATCGCAACTGCATAATGAACAGATTATTGCCTAAACGCACCGCGCCCTCTATATGGACTATTTTAAAATATTCGTACACTATAATTGACTCCAGTTAATTGCTTATATAAGTGAACAGGCTTTTTGATATTGCTAACGGATATAAAACATCGCGTACTTCATAAAATTAAGACGTAGGATTCTGCAACTTATACATTATGTTTTATATATTTTTATGCTTTGAACTATGGTAGTAAACAAATTTCATTTGAAATAAACAGAGAAAGTAAATTTAGTTTAGATTTTGGCCGTATCTTTTACTCTTACGCATAGACCAAACAGTAAGTTTAATAAGGCAGGGTATCCTTTCACTGCCTTATCATTGAGCAGTACAGTCACATATGTAAAATAAAAATAAAAGGTCAAAATAAATAGAGACTTTTTGAGCACGGGATCGTCTAACGTCATGCTGAAATAACTTTCAATGTCATATTTTCTTAACACTAGCTGGGGTTAGAGATGTTTTACTTAAGTACTGTGCGTCTGAAAAGCCTACCGTATAAAACGGTGAACATTAATGCTGTTCATAAGAATTATTGGATTCATAAAAATGTATGAGTATTTGATTGACATATGAAGTTTGATCTGGACAAAAGTGAAGCTTTGCCAAAACGTAACTGCTGCCTATGACAAACAAGTGCGTATGTTTAATGCTTTTATCAGATCCCGTGTCAAATGGGCGTCTACTACTTATCCTAGTTTGCGAACACTTGCAAATAATAATTGTCAACTAATTTTTGGCAAGGCATTTTCAGCAATTTTCTAAACAATTACTTCCGGAGACAGTGTGCATTGAGTTGTTTTAGTCATTGCGTTGTCACTTGAAATGTTTTGACAGTTTGTCTTCATGCAGAAACGAGTTAGTAATAATTTGCTGCCGATAAGTATGAGTTTCATTGTTCACAGAATAAGAAACGTGCGATTTACCGGTCATCATTATGGCCAGGGTAAATTTACTTTAATATTTTGCATGCAATTGCAGGGCAAAAAGTCAAACTTCGCATCACGCCGATCTCATAAAAACAAACAAATTACAGAGACATCACAAAGCATGCATGGCTACAGATAATAACTTGTTTATTTCAGTAAGCTGCAAAAATGCTAAAGTTAGTATTATGAAAGAAATAACCAAGCTGGGTGTAATTAAAATAACCAGAAAGAAAAATTTTAAATCTAGATCCCAAGTATAAAGTGACATTTTATACAGCCCGTTGACATTAATAAGCATGTTTTGCAGGAAATATCCAACAAGTACATAAAGGCAATTTAGCGATTAACAAAACTAACTGCAGAGCCATGTTTTGCTGTTTTTTTCTAGAAAAGAAAGAGTACTAACCCAATGATAGCCCAGTGCCGCACACCGCAAATATAAAATATCGGAAATCAACGTGGATAATCCAAGACCATATGTTGAGTTTAAAAAACACAGTGTGTGCCGGAGCCCCGCTATGAGTGAGATCAAAATGAGACAATGTTCTAGTACAAATTCTGAAGCTCGCTTCATATGGGAAAACGAAAAATAACAGAATTATGAATGGTATGTAAACGGTTTTTTATTCATGCTGTTAGTTGACAATTGCTAATCACGTCCTTTTTGCTCACTTAGGTATAGTCAGTTGGCTGCAGAAATGCAAGTAAAAAGACAACCAGCCACCTATTGGCGTCTGATGGGTTAAGCAAAATGGATGCAATAAGGAATTTAAAATTGCAACCGTTCACATTAATTAGCTGGCATGATAGTAGCACTGCATAGGAAAAACAACACCGACGACTACAAACAACTGTCAACAAAATAATTATCTTACAATGAAAGTATTACTGAAATAGATGCTTTTTTGATATATTTTCTCATGTGTAAATAAAACAACGTTGAATGACTTAGCAATCCTTGGGCAGCGTCAGGGGACGAATATGAAAGAAGTATCGTAACATACCCGAAAACGTACGTTTTTATAATACCAATATTTTCGATCCAAGCGTATTTTGAATGGGGTCGCAAATGTTTATTTTAATGCCATATCATATTTTCATTGATATTTTAGCGGATTATGAATAATTCATATTGACCTAACTGTAAAAAACTCGTCGCCTCGGTGGGATTCGAACCCACGCAGTAAGGGGGAAGGCTTTAGTACAGGGACCGCTCTAACCACCTGAGCTACGAGGCCCCGCCGGACGACGCGAGTTTTATCACAATTGGGTCAAAATCTGCCAAAATATCAATGATTAATGTGAGCCTAGTAGTCATCTGGTGGATTCTAGGTGAATTACTTAGGAAATCCTGCTTGAGCAGTCAACTTACTGTATCAGCTTTGGTGGATTCCAGACGTTGCAGTAGGTTGGGCGGGTAAGTTGACCCAAGTGTGATAAAACTCGCGTCGTCCGGCGGGGCCTCGTAGCTCAGGTGGTTAGAGCGTTGGCTGTACTAAAGCCTTCCCCCTTACTGCGTAGGTTCGAATACCACCGACACGCCGAGTTTTTCACAGTTGGGTCAATATGAATATCATATTTTGTCCTGCATCTAGACAATAATTTGATTACTTGTAGTTTTTAATCACGCTGTTCCGTAGGAAGCTGCTGTCTGCTATTTTTCTCATTCTGCGCTTTCTTTCCTGTTAACTAAGAAGATATTGTAATTCTGAGTTTTGCATAAAGTAAGACAATTATAGTTTATCAGCCTTGCCGGTTTTCGTCAACAAAATGTCAACCAAATTAATGTTTACCAATCCACCGCTTGCCTACTTAATTATCCAATTTCTTTGAAATAAACTTGCACATTTTAGAGTATTCATTTTTGCAAACGCGTACACGCTTAGAAATTGTTGAAGCGTATCTGTGAGGATGGCAAGTACCTGAAGAGTAAAGGAAAAATTGAAGCGAGTACTATGGGTGATGTTTAATGCGTGCACAGGCGAATTATTGGGTTGGTAATAAATATTGCCGGAAGTGATAATTTTTAAAGGCTATGCAATTTTTTAAATTAAATCGTAGTTGTAGGCATTTAGATTTTTGGACGAGCGATACTCTTTGCCTATCGAACGGCTGTTCATCTTATAGCAGAACCTTATTAAACCCCTGAAGTCGTGCCTGCGTTTATATCCATTGCCGCATAATCTCATGAACATTCCGTATGATGACCGAATATGTAACATTGGAAATCTCTAACATTCTGTCATCTACGATGTTTAATATATACGTGAAGTATGTTTCAAGTTATGTATTATGTGTTTGTCTAAGACCATATTTTATTATCCAATGCGTACTATAGGTCTGTGTTCTAATGATATCGAATTACTTATTAAGGTAAACTGAATGAAAAATTAGTCAAAGGCTCGTCAAAAGAAACGTACGGATATCAAGGAAATTACAGTACAATTTATAGTTTAAAAAATGGCTGTTGAATTAAACAGTTAACGTCGCCTGCAATATGCCTTCCAGTATGCATCGCCAGCAGTGGTAAATGTTTTGGTAAAAATTTTATGGGGACTTGACGCAGGAGGTGGGCCAAATTGGCGACGTAAGTATACGTTTTAGACGTCAATATCCTAACTATTTAACCGCACCTTCATGCATTATTGCACTGACCCTCCGAGAACGAACCTCTCTGCTTTTATAAGCATTGGCTTTCTGAGCGACAATCTATAAAGCAATCAACCGACCGGTCATGCTGTCCTCGTCTGCCCCAAAGACTGTGGTGTCCTAAAAAGTCAAAGTGTCCAGAAGAACGCCTGATACGACGTAATTTCCAGGCTACAACAGCAACCGTCCATTAAGGCCCAAGCGCGGTTACGTGAGGTCACTATACAAGCACGTAGAGCCGCAGTGTGGCGAAGCAGAAGGCAGGACTACCGCATCCGACCCATTCCGGCCGGCCCTTTATTTTGACCAGCGTCTGCATACGTGAACAACGTCTTAAACGCCGCCGATCACTTTCTCCCATCATTTGGAGCTGACGTTGCAAACAAACGAGAAGCAGCTATCAGGTAACAAGTCATAAAGTCAAAACACTCACTGTTCGGCCAAGAGACGTCCAAAATCATCTATGGGATCTGGTGTCGTCTCAAATAAATTCACTACTTCGTTGAAACTTGGATGTTATTCCGGACGCGAATAGCTGAGCATGCAAAGTCAGCGAGTAGGAATGACGCTTGATGTCAGATTGCGATTTACTTGTTGGATCCTAGTCAAACCTTCCAGATTAACGGTGCCGAAATTTTAAATAAGTGTAATAGTCATGGAAGACGCCAGCTGCTCAAGTCGTAGTCCTACAGGTCGCAGTTCCCAAATGCCGCGTTGGTCTCTCGCCTAGATATTTTGTACTGTTTTTTTCGGCAATGTATTTCGTCATGCGAAAGGTGAGAGCCATCGACAGCTCCAGTGACAACGACCAGAAATGCTAAGTGATTGTCTTGCCAAGATTTTACGACGGTGACTATAATTTGGCAATTAACGACTGGGGGTGCGAACTAATAAGCAATTTTGAAATATATCAGTCTGCGATGACGACACATGTATCTATTTACAGCAAGCGTGCTCTTGCGGGCCGACCGTAACTTATAAATACTGTACGATATGTGTCTCCGTCATCCTATTCCACATTTTTCTAATGTAGGGTCCCCTTGAAATGGACTTTGAGGAACAGGGCTTACTTTTTTGCCTCCAAGATGACGAGTTTTGCTGGTTGCCTTTTAAGAATTGTTACAGTTTATGTAACTCAGCCGGGGGTAAAGAGCTCAAGAGAACAATAATCACAAATTTACTCACAATACTATCAGAGGTCGAGTAAGGGTTTATCAAACATTTAAAAGTAAACTTGGTTCGAAGCTACTTCGTATGTGGACTTTTTAAGTCATTACTGCTTACCTCACCATTAAGTTATCTTTTTTATGTTTAAAAATAATAACGTTGAACAATTTTTCCATCAGCTTCCAATTAACTGCTTTGAATGAGCGAAACGTTTGATTAGAGTTCCTTGCTATTCCCATTTTATCATGGCTGATATTTCTCCAATGGTGTAAGGACTGGGAAGAAGTCATTGTATATTCAGAGATGAAGCTTTCAGTCGTCTTTCGGGGACCGAACGCGCTAAGACTTTGAATCACCTCTTATCTTTTGTGATAAAATAACATTACTGACAAAATAGAGTTTTCACATTTCTCCTGATAATCAGTGTGATAGGCAATGAACCTGTGCACTCAAGTGCAACATTTTAATTCGATTAATCGGCGCCTAATATTTACAGTTGTTAAAATCCCCATAGCTATATCCAAAAAAAGTTTGCGAGCAAACGTTTTTTTCGATAGCTTCTCGTCAAGCCAGTACAATTATGTGGGACGGGGTACAGTGAGGGAAACAAAATTGATAAAATTTGTTTTTTAAAAGACAGGCTAGGCAAGAGCGGAAGGGCGCAGAAAGTTGTTTGTGGTTAGTCAACTGTTGACCACGGTAAGCGCGGAGCCTGAACAAGTTTCTTCTGGGCGCATAGGGTCGGTTTGCTTAACCTGATGGCAGCCGTATTTGCTGCTGCTAACGGCCGCTGGCCCAGTTGCTTCGGAAAGCTTGATAAGGCCTTATAAATCCTACAAAATGCTTTAGCGGGGTCCACATGATGCCCTGATACCACTGCATGTGCAAGGATGACGCTGTTCATTCTCCTATTTTCACCTAGGCGGAACACTGACGCACATTGTGATCGAACATCGCCGATGTAAATCCATATAAGGATTAGGTAGGACTAACCACTGCATTGAAAGGATATTAGCTGACTCAATCTAGTCAGGTAAAAACGCGTAATACGGGATAAACACAAGGAAATATTACACATAAATCTTTGATCTCGTTAAAACGGTTCGAAAAATCAAATAGGGGTGGACAGCCTTATGTTGGGGTTGACGGAGGAGTTGGTAAATGTCGTGGTGGATATCATTTCGGTCTCTAAAACTTGAGATTAGTTTGTCAATTGCTTGGGTGATCAAGGCTTGTTACAGGCCTAGCTGTAATATATGCTCTTTTCAGTGAAAAATTAACTACAACGTATGACGAATACTACCGTTTAGGGATATTGTCCTTTGTTTGTAAATTATGCTTTCCGCGATGTAGAGCATTGGGTTTGATCTTTTATTCTGAAGGCTGAAATAAATCGTATCCTGTAAATTTGACAAATTTGAAAATTGTATTTTTTCGTATTGTCGTAAGATTTCTCGCCATAAAGATGTAGGCAGCAAAATCTTTATTTTTATTCTTATTCTCAAAGACGCCTGATTTCATGTATTTCATTTTGTGCACAAACAACTTAAATGATAGCCGTCCTATCAACAAATTGGGAACGCTGTGTGGATAGGTAAAATTGAGAAGATCATGCACTTACCACATCATTATGAGGGATTTGGTCATGTTAATTTTCAGTTTCCAAAATTAACTAAAGTAAGTTTAATATAAGAATATCAAAAGCCTTTTAGTGGTAAATCCCCTAAGATGACATAATAGACAATAG
This sequence comes from Spirometra erinaceieuropaei, assembly GCA_902702965.1. Classification (NCBI taxonomy): domain Eukaryota; kingdom Metazoa; phylum Platyhelminthes; class Cestoda; order Diphyllobothriidea; family Diphyllobothriidae; genus Spirometra; species Spirometra erinaceieuropaei. The sequence continues at coordinate 11,192 of CACRXP010000375.1, read as the reverse complement.
GTTTGTCAATGCTACCGTCTGACGGTCAAATAAAACATAAAAATCCATATTATGTTTGTTTGTTCTCTTTTCTTAAATACCACGGACTGTTGACAAAAGAAGGTTCTCTTAAGAGAAGACCGCATCAATAAAGAGTACACGGGTTAGGAGCCAGGTGCACTTAATTTCACTTATGCAACAAATGAGATTTCAGAGTCAGACGTTATCAAACTTTCAGCGTCGCAGTGCTTCATGGAATGCCTGCCTCTACTGTCATTTATAAAAGGTGCTGTTCTAGCAGAAATAAAAATAGGTTTTTCGACATCGCATAATTTCGCGTCTGAGAGGATTTATTGTAGGAGCATGTATGTAGGCATTAGAAAACTGTTAATTAATAACCCAAAAGAATATATTCAAAATATAAAGTCAGCTTTGATGATAACAAGGTTTACGGTTGGCTAAACAGTCTGCTTGTCGCTCATATCAACGTAGCAGTTCTATAAATACTGGACATTTATCCCACATTTTGACTCTTAGTTGCGCAGTTCTCGTCTATACGTCAGAGCGGCTGAGTGGCTAGACATACAATTTTAAACAGAGATTATCAGAAGTGCAGGAGTCAAGTAAAACAGCAACGTATGTCGCTGTAGTAACTAGAACGCGCATGTTTTTGCAACATATGTTCGCAATAAGTATATCGTCATTACAGTGACGGCGATACCTGCTGCGGTTTTTGGAGATGGATTAGGGCTTTACTTCAAAGGATCTGCTCTAGTCAGAATAGATACTCTTACAAATAACAAACAACATAGACGGAAGCGTTAAAGAACAATCCTTATTAGCATTACTACCGTTTACAAATCTACAACAAATGTATAATACTTCGAATATTTCGTTCGTATGACGCACATCTTTTAATAGGTTTACCACAACTTATGGCGGTCATAAATAACGCAACATGGTTTTTACATTTTTATTGAATTAAGACACGTTTATCCACCAACTCTTACAGCGATGGGCTTAACAGGTAACAGAGCGCGCAAGTAATCCCTTAAAACATGGTATCCGGAGACGCAGGACGGAAAACTCCGCACAACCCGGTCGTAATTGCATCATGCATCGATCGTTCCATCATGGGAAAGTTAGAGCAAAATTTGCCAAATCGCGACAAATTAATATCGCTTATCTTTTTCTTACTAGTAAAAAATGTATAGCATTGCTTTGAACCGGTGGGATCGCGGTTACAGGACTCCATAGAGACTACTACTTTTGACGATCAAAACTAATCACATAGCGATTAATTTCCAGGCCTGGACGCGCGCCTGAAATTAATTTAGTAGTCACTTTTGCAAAGACGCCCAATCTGT
>CACRXP010000374.1:605477-630638 GCA_902702965.1 Spirometra erinaceieuropaei | reverse complement strand
GTTAATAGAGTGTATTAATTCAAGTCAGATTGTGAGACTTTGCAATGGAAGGCTGTAAACCATAAAGCAGTCGGCTGGTCACGATCCCTGTTCCCTCTTTGTGTTTACTATCCTAGGCATCCTAAGAACCAGGTACACTACCGAAAATTAACGACGTCTTGCTTGAAATGTATAATTATGCAGCCAGTTTGACGTGAGGTTGCAATACTGACGAGCACCGAATATAATCTTAAGTTTGTTCCCGTGTGGGGGTTCTTCATCGAGAAAACCAGGCATATTTGGTTGCGCACCTTTTCAAGCGGGCTTTTTACAAACCGAGATCTTCCCTTCCTTAAAATTTCAGGTCTGAAACTGACGTCGTTTTCTGTAAAACGGGTCTTGTCAATTTCTTACTGGAAACTAATGATTATTTTCTCGTCAGTGTCGAAAATCGATTTAGGCAAATGGATATTTCATCTTTAATGAGATCAACCATATGGGTGGAAGGTTAACAATCTACTCAGTAGGCATCAGACTTGAGGCATGCATGTCGGTTTCGCATTATCATTTAAGTAATGTTTTCAATTTACTTACGTGATGATAGTTTGGACCAATGTTTTGTGAGTTTTTACTCATACTGTAAGTTCTTAGCTCTTATCTGTTATTGCCGTTTCTGTCTATCCACCCTAAATTCTAGTTCTTAATCAGCTGTCAATTCCCCAGCTGAATCACCTAGTCGATGAGATCGACTCCTGCATCCGCTACTACTCAGCATGTCTGGTTCACGAACTTGCAACCCGCGAAGAATTGGATTATGAACAAGAGCTGAAAGACATCTTCTTCACTCTTCTGCTTGAAGTTCACTCGCGGATTGAGGGTTCCGACACGCGCTCCCGGTCTGTCAGTCCTGAGCTAAAGGCTGATACCAAGGAAGCGGGTGGCGACTCTAAGAAGACCTCCTTCCTAAGTAGGGCCCGTCCTCACTTATTTTATTGTCCCATCCACCTTCTCCCCCAGTTAGCCTTTCTATTTGTGCACAAATAGGCGGAAACTCGGCCTCCGCAAAGGCCACACTGGCCAATGCCGCCCTCGCGGTCCGACTACGCTGGCGACGCATGGGCCGCAGTATCGAAACTGCTCGCTCAAGCAGCCTGTCGGCTGCCGGTGGGCGTCTGATGCGACGCACTTCCAGCGCTCTTAGCTACCTCCGTCGCCTCACACAGCCCATTCGAAGTCAGGACGTAGCGGGTGCTGCACAGAGAATCACCACCTCCAATTCCACCATTGATTTGCCCTGCCTTTTTGAATATCAAGACTCGGAGTGGGCCGACATGCAGTCCACTGCTCACCGGGATGGAGAATCGCTGTCTGCATCGGCCACACCCACGTCCACCCTTTCACCCAGGCGTCTACCCTGGTACGAATCCTCCGGCAGCTCGATAGCCAGTTCTATGAAGAAGAAGAAGCGGGCTAAGCGTGGGCCTAGCCGTGAGGAAGATTTGAAGGTGAGCTGCATGGTTTTGGTCATGTGTTGCGGATAATTGCGAGTGGGCTGCAGGGAGTAACGGCCCTCTAATTCTTAACACTCTCTCTAGTTCTTGAGCACCAGGATTCCCTTCCACCTGTCGGCAACTGGAGATGGACCCACCGTTGGCCACTTGGAGCTCTTCAATGACTTTCTTCGCTGCATGTTGACTAATAATCCGAACTTGACACCACTTCTGACCGACTACATTCTCAATGGTAAGCCTTCAAGCAAACATGGAATCATAAACTGACCAACAGGAGGAAATATCCGAGCCTCATCTGATCAGTGTTGACTCTCTTGTATCCCAGGTTCATCATTTAGCCTAGGCTAATGTCAGTGCAGCATTCAAAAGGTGCTCATCAGAAACTCGTGCAAAAAACCTTGTTGTACGTGGTAGAGGCGGCGGCTAACCTCTGTTTGTTCATCAACAAGAGTCAAACACACCATCTTTCTCAGCTAGCCATATCTTAACCCTCGAGCTAAACAGTCTGGGACTTGAGCTCGAGCTCAGACGTTCACAGCTGGGATTCCATGGCTCAAATGGTTGAGAACTTGACTGGGAGTGTCCGATGATCGACTGCGATCGATAAGCCAGAAGTAGCCATTGCACTTTCGCTGGTCTTTGTAGGTATTTCTACTGTCCTCTAGATTATCTGTCACTACGCAACCGTCTGCGAAGACCCCAAGGCGAGAAATAAATAACACTAATTACTCCGTAACGGTCACAATCCACCAATTTGTTTGGAGCTAAAACTTCTACAGTGCATCACTACTGGGCGTTCGTATCGTAAGTTGACTGAAAAGACTCAAACCAACAGCGAAATTGGTGAAGGATAAATTGAATTTATAGGTATTTTTGCAGATTTTGAATAATTCTGACCCAACTGCGAAAGCTGAGAAGCTGAGAAGACTACTACGTGTAGCACGTAATGCCATGTGTGTAAATCGCAGTATACACTCTCTGACTACCTCTTCTAATCCATTTTAGTGTACGCGCCAGGAGATAAATCAACGCCAAAATTAATCATTTGATCCGACTAAAGTGGGATGACCCGTTACTGACAATCACGCATTTCGGACGCCCTCTACTATCTCAATGTGCGATTGGCTTCCTATCTACGACGATAATCTCCCCTTTTCTGTTGAAGTTTTCACTTTTATTTTACTCCAGAGAGGTGCATTTACGTGAGAAACTTGTCGTACGGCCGCCATGACTACTGCTTTCTTTCGGCATTTCTCATTATTTTTTTTCTCTGATTTGTGCTCACTTTGTCTCTTATTTTCTGTTCTTATATTCATCCTCCAACCATCGAAGTAATTTTTGCTCCGTCTGTATTTGTTCTCCAATGGGCTTCTCTTTCTAATTTGTGCAAATCATCACTTGTTATAAGGACATTTTAGGTGTAATAAGCGGGTGTATATTTGGTTTCGGCGATCAATTACACTGTTTGTGACTGCAATGAGTCCGGAGCTATATGCTGGCTGCTGGTTCTGGAGCTTGGCTGTTTGATCCCACCAAGTACCCTACGAATAAAATCCTACTTCTTTTTTTACCGAAACCGTGTATGTCCACTCGGTGCAATCATTGCCAACCTTTTTATGACTCACCTGAGAGAGTTTCGGCAAAATTGTGCCAGACCACCTAGCGATAAGACATGTCGAGAATATAATTGTGCTCTTCAATGGCCACGACGAGGCCGAAGATCCACCTGTTGTCATGAATAACCTGCATCCCAATTTTAATCACAATGGAAAGAGATAGGACAGCGAACTGTCCGTCCTGGGCGTCCCTGGGCATAGGCAGGCTGTCTCCCATATGAACAAGTAAATTCTCTAGTATCTGCCTTCCAGGCATTGCGTGTCTATACGACTTGAGTGAAGTCTTGTCCACAAACTTCAAAAAAGCAAGGAAAATCTGCTCCAGTGAAACATTGTACTCGGTATTTGTCCGTCTTAAAGCACCTCGACTAGACCTGTTTGTCCCGCCCGATTTCTTCCAGAGTATGTTGCTCCCCCGTGGCGAAAATCGGCGGAAAGCCAGTTACGAAATACCGTGTCGTAATATCCTCGCCCTTTCAGAATGACTATTTTCAACATATCCAAGCTGCGGTTGTAATGCGCTGTTGGAGGGGCGTAGAATTCCACGCGGTGCCAATGTAGAGCCCTGCAATTACCGTTCTAAGGCGGCGGAAAATGCCTTTTACGTCAGTTACAAGTCAGCTCTTGCCTATGAATCAACGGGTTCACTTTGTTGCATGTTTGTTGCTCGGAAGGTCAAGAGGTCTGAAAGCGTGTCCTATGCCAGTATTAGCGAACCATGGCCGTCACAGTCTGGTATGCGCTGGCAGTTCCCTGCCGGTAGGTGCGTTTGCGCTCCCACTGGGTATACAGGCGGTGGGTAGGGCTGCCCAGTCATCCTCGTCCTTCTGACTCCTGCTGGGGCGTTGTTGTTGTTGATGAAAAATCCTGGTCCAGTGTATGTCGTGGACCAGGGGGTGTGGTGGCACACTTAGGTGCGGATCCGGCCATGCCAACCACCTGCGCCCTCCCACGCCTCCGGTCCTCTTGACTTTGTCTGGACACCGGGTCCAGTTGGGGAGTGGTAGATGCGGCGTAGGTCACCGCGCCTGCTGCACCTTGTTGTTTAGCACACGGTGGACATCGTCGGGACCGAACTGTCGGACATGTTGCTAGGAAGCAGGCGTAGCTGCCAGCGAGTTCAGTTGAGTACTTCCGGTACAAAGTCCCCCGTTCCCGTCATTAAACTCCTTTTGATAATGGACGCAAGTTAGAGCTGATCTTCGGATCCCTGCTCGGGTGCGAGCAGGTCGAACAGTGCGCTACCAGAATTTAGCCTGTATGACAGAGCACAAACATGATTTGTGCCCGGCCTTTTGGTATGGACAGTCGTTTCTGCATCGTCTCTACGAGGGTTTACCAGTTAGTCTGTGTTTTTTGCTGCGTGCCTGCCATTTTCATATCGGTACACCAATCGATTTCGAATTATAGTGTAGTAATTCCTCATCCCTTATGCTACACAGCGTCCGAAAGCAAGTAAAAAACAATCGCGATGGTTTCGGAGTCAATAAGTTCTGATATATCGCTCGATACATTCCGCTGTCACATCAGTTCAGTTCAAAATGGCTTCTCTGAAGAGGTCCTGCCTCACAAACCTGCTTACGTCGCTCGAACATTGGTCAAAGGTCATGGATGAAAGACATCCAGTAGAGGTCATTTTCTTTGACTTCAGCAAGGCGTTTGATTACCTTCCATATAAGCGTCTCGTTCAAAAGTTGTCAGTAGAGATGAGAAAAAATCTTATGAACGGGATTCAAGATTTATTAAACGGTCGTAGACAAGAAGTCACTGTAGGTGGCTACAGATCAGAATTGGCGTCTGTTAAAAGTGGAGTCCCACAAGGGTCAGTTCTTGGGCCGCTCCTATTCATTATCTCTGTAAATGATCTAGTACATGGAGTGAAATCGGTCAAAGCGCTCTTTGCAGATCATCATAAATTGTGGAGGGCGACAAAAGATGAAGAGGAGGTCAAGATACCACAAGAGGAGGTAGAGAATTTGCACGCATGGAACGAGAAATGGTGCACGAAATTCAGCGTCAAAAATGCGTAGTAATGCACATGGTATCAGCAAGGCGAAGAACAAATGCACCCTCACGACAGTAGTGTGGTCTTGTGTATCGTCGGGGATTATTTATCATTATGTGAACAACAGGTTAAGTGGTATTTATGAATGGGAGGGTTTATGCGCGTAAGACTTGTGTTTCCAAATTTAATCCGATTATTCCAAGCATCCTGAGCAACGTCACATAAACGTAATGATACATATACATACGTAAATAATGCCTGAAAGTGTTTTAAATTATTGGTTTTCCCAAGAAGGCTTCAGCCTCGAAGGTACGCTGTAATTTTCCTATATAGCAATTAAAGCCGAATAAGCAACACCACAAATTACGTATAAAAAATTTTGGGTCCCATGAGCAAGTCAGAAGAGTCCTTAGATTGCGTGCGAGCTGTGGGGATGACAAGTTAGACGGCATCCCGTGTAAGGACGGCAGGTCACTCCGCACGTGATTTAGCTGAAACCAGACTCTCATCTGTGGCTCCCCGATGCTTGGTTCTGCCCAGTTGCCCCGCCCCGGTAACCGACTCCATTGGCTGGTCAAACCATATTTGGTGATTCTGTGGTGCGTCCCCACACCTGGTAATCTTGTCCTCATATTCCGTCCCGCTACCTCCCTCCAATTTAAAAAAAATCATAGGCAGTGACTGAAATGCAACCCCGCAGCCGACCCACAATAAATTATATCGTCCTCCCAAAAAACAAAGTCGTGACACATAGTTAAATTCGGTAGCCGCCCGGGATGTCAAAGCTGCTTTCTTTAGGGACAAAACTGCTTAACCCCTCGAAAATAAGGGAGCCTGAAAAGGTGACATAAACAAATGCGAAGAAATCACGATATCTGTAAATTGACCATACCACGCAGATATACGAATAGCCGTCAAAAAGGTTGAATAAACAGCCATCGTCCCGAATACAAAATAACTCGTAATAACAAATGCATGAAGCAGGGCTGTGTACTGACACCCATGGTCGAGTCTACGTTTCGCCATTGGCCGTGACTCCACAACGGTTGCGCTCTCCATAACGCACGGAGAGGTGGACGTAAGGATCAGTCCCTCGGGATTTCAAGTACATAATAGTCGCCCACTCCACTGACGAAAGAAGAACCGGCAAGTCTCCAGTAATCCGAAATGAAACTTGTTGATCAAGATTGCCGTGGAGATGGTCGATCGCATCCTTCTCAGTCGTCTTAATGGATATATGAAAAATAAGCTTCATTTGGAAGTTCAGTTTGACAACCGAGGCCACCGTGGGAAAACTAACCTAATTTTCGCGGTTCGGTAACTGCAGGACACACTCTGTTTAATGTATACGTATCAATACAGGGCCTTTGTGGAACAGATGAAAGACCAGAACATGATGGACCACAATGGTCCCTGGAAAATCATGCGGAAATCAGATTGTCATGGACGATCTATGTACGGAGTGCGTAAGGTTTGCAAAGGAATGGTGGCGCCAGAGACGACAGTGGGGTAGGATCAGTACCAGTTACGGTAAAAAACGAAATCGACTAGGGCTGCATACTGTCAACCACCTCCATCAGTCCCATGCTCTCAACCATGCTGCTGGACGTTTACCGGATTGAGCGTTCTCGAATAAACATCATCTACAGGATCGGCAACCGGCTTCAACGCAGACTTCAACCACTACTCTCTATGAACTCCTTTCACAGACGACTCTGTACTCACTACCCTGACAGAAGCACCCATACAAAGAATCATGGAACTCATCGTCACCGGCTGCATTAACCTCGGACTGCACAACAGCACAGAGAGAACTTTGGGTCATATACCAACCAGCGTCAGCGGTGAAAAATTCGCCTATATAGGCACTGTCATTTCAACCAACATCGCGGTCGACGACAAAGTAACTTAGCGAATCAAAAAAAAATCCGTTGGCTTTCGGCCGGCTGGAGATCTCCGTATGGAAGCCACACGCACTTCGCTTCAACAGGAAGCCGAAGATGTTCAGAGCAGCAGTCCTGATGACGCTACTCTATGGGGCGGACACATGGACCGTCTACGTCAACAGGGCTGGGAAACCCAATCACTCCCACTTCAGCTGCCTCAGCTGAGGTGGCAGGACAGGGCCCCTGACACGAAAATCCTGGAAAGGACCGAAATCCTCAGCATCTCCGTCCCGCTGGTGCAACTCCGATTGCGCTGAAACGGCCATCTCGCGAGGATGAATGACGAGCGTCTGCCCAATTGATTTCCCTACTGCAACGCCACTACGGGTGTTCACCGACAATGAGGACAGAAGCGACGCTACAAGGATATCCTACTGAAATTCCTCAAGGATCTAAAAAAATCAAGATCCTCGGTGGTCCGCAGCTTGTTAGCACATCGGGACAAAGTGATTCGGTTGTCCTGGTTGCTAAACACATAGCTTCCGTGTTACAGGCACGTTTTGAGGTCTTTTCTGACGCATTCAGAGCTTCTCTCATATGCATGCTTATCCGCCACCCAAACAGCTTTCCCTATTATTTCTAAATACTGGATATCCAGGCTATGTTTTTTCATTGTCAGGGTGATTTCTGGATAGTCCGGTTATTGCAACTGTTGTCATGGCTGAAGACAATCTTGTATGGTAAATTTTCAGTTTGCCACGTTTGGATAACAGGCTTTGGACAGTTGTCCGCTTGCGTCTAGATTTCGGGCCATCTCTAATTCCTGTTGCACTAAACACTGTAGGGTGTTCGCTGCTTCCATTCTGATGTCATTTTCACTGGTCATCCCGATTGCCGGGTCAACGTCATTATTTCCGATTTCTTCAGACAGCCAACTGAGCATCAGCGCGCATTCGGTTATGGTTTTAACGATTGTCTCCACCGAGGTTTCTCAGGTGTCCTCTGAGTAACTGCTAAGGACCTTGTGGTCACTGATTGATACCATGAAATGTCTTTTTCTTCTGAATAACTTCTCCCGTAAAGATATCCAGGTTAACTTTGAAATCCCTAAGTCCTGAGTCTAATTCCAATGCAAGTTCTCTACTTTGTAGACGACCCGTTGAATAATTGTCCGATTGAAAAACCATTAGGAGCCTTTCTAGGACTGGCTTTCCATGGTACAATCGAATAATTCGTTCTTTGTAGTCCAGAGTATTTCTGAGAGATCGCTAGTACAGTGTTTCTGCTTGATCGTTACCACTGACAGTGCCCACAGGGGTGCTCAATAAAACATTTATTATGTTTATGGTCCGGAAAGTTTATATCATTACTATTCCCATGTTTGGGTAGAACAGTTGGCTTAGCCAACCATGGAAATGTGTGAGACCAGCTAAGGCTCACTCGTCAGATTTTATGGCACTTTTTTCCAGACGAACATTTGCAAACTAAACACAGCTGGCATTTCAAATGGTCTTAAATTTCATTTCCCCGAGACACCCCCGTATGACGACCAGGAAGCCTCCTAGTGTTACCTTCGCACGTAACGTCCCGTTTCAGAACTGGTTTTTTAACTGTCAATGGATTTATGTTTGCCTGATCCTTTGAGAGGTCCATGGAATGTCCGAGATTGTTTGTTAAAATTAATTATAAGGATGGGGGAGTGAACGGCTTATATCGTCCTTTGGTATGATAAAGCTTGTGTTGAATGCTCCGGACGATGCTATCTCGGTTGATTTTGTAGGGTCATCCATTTCGACGCCTGATATCGAATATCCTTTTGTTCTTGTTCGAAATTTGCATATGGATGTTTTGCAGCTAGTGCTTTCCACATACTCATTTCCATCTTTCCTGAAGTCCTGATAGTTTTGTTATACGCGTTATTGGCTGCTGTGGCCCTCAACCTTTTCTTCATACCGAAATTCTTTCATTAACTGATTTAACTTGCCGATTTCTTTTTGCTGCTTTCCAACTTAAAGAGCAAGGCATGACTCATCCTCGTATCACACTCTAGTTACATTTGTCAAACATTTTGTCGTTGTACTGGGTGTGGGTTCTGGTGCTGCATTTCCTCGGATCAAAACCTACCCCAGCAGAATTTGGTCGGACAAAGTACAACTTTTCCTCGTTATCCTCAAGAAGAATCGCTAATAAATTCTTCACGAAATATTGGCAGGTTTTAGCAAAGAACACTCGTATCTGTATGCAAGGACTGAAGATTACATAATTGCGACTTATACTGATTACTTACGGTTTAGTTCAGGAAAATGCGGATCTAATATATCAGGCGTACGTAAGAACTACTCAGCAGGCTATATTCCTACAAGGCACTGAAGATTATTGCCTTTTTGGGGGAGTCAGAACGTCACAATCTGTTGGTTGCCCTAAGTATCAGTTTTAAGCAGACACTGGTATGACCCACAAGTTTAAATTTATTAAATGATATTCTTGTGTCCGCTCTATGTGCTAAACTTATGGTAGCTCAAACAAACTTTTGGTCAGGACTGTGACTCTCAGTTATGTGTCAGAATTTGATATCTTTATGAATTCTAGTGCTTTGCAGTCTAGACGTAAAGATCATGTGAACTTCCATAAACTCACAAATCGCATTTAGTGTTTTCGTTGGCGGATAACATTAATTTCTCAACAATGTACTCAGTTCAGGCTCCAGTTTGTAATAATCCTTGTTTTTTTGCATAACGTCAAGGTCTTCTAGACAAGTAAAGTCCACCCTCTTTACTTTCGTTTTTTGGTACAGTAATGGCGCAAGCTAATCAGCACGCAAACATAGCTTCGGTCAAATATGTTTTGAACATTTTTATCATTCTTCCAACCTCTCAAGTCGATGTCGGTGTCCTCTTCGTTTCTGAAGTCTTTCTTCGTCCCACACCATCTGCTCGATGTCAGTTCTACCGACTGATGTTGGCAGATGCATGAATAGCTTCTACTGGTTTAAAAATTCTCAATCATGTGTTGCATCATGCCTGCAGACAACGGAGAAAAAGCGTTTACAATTTTGAAAACTATGTCCTTTTAGCCAGCCGTCGCGCTGTTTTAAGTGGTCCATTCGGGGTTACAGTCTCACCACAGCTGCAGTTGCGCATAGCGAAGAGTACTATTCATCGATGAAGCTCCGTGCAGTGTTCATTAGCCTTAAGTTAAAGGGTAGTAACTACTAACATTCAGTGTTCTTCTAAGTAGCCCTTCGGTCACCTACATTTTGCCATATCTGATGATAATATGAAACATCCATTCAGACAGGTCAGGCAGGTTTCGCGTCATTTTGGCATGATTCCTCGGTGAGGAATATAATCAGACGTTCCATGATCTTCGCTATAAGTAGACCCATTCCTGCTAATTCCGACTGGTAGTCAGCTGTCATAAGAAGGTAGTACAGAAAAGCCAATCCATTTTATGCTCTTCCCAGTGATACTTTTATTTTAAGTGGAAATGTGTATGTCTAGAATGATTAGGAAATTCCGGAAACTGATGCCCAAGATGACGTTGCCTGAAAGAAGAACTAAGACCGTTTAGCCTAATTAACGCTAATTTTTAGATGGAAGCCTCTCACTTGTTTCGCTTACTTACGTTAATCACATTTGGGTCAAGTAAAATTCTTGTTCCCCGCACCGGCTCTCCTTCTGTCCCTCCCTCCTTTCAGGTCATAACTACTGGCGACGTAGGTGCAGCAAAATGATATCAGAAGAACAGATGAAGCAAGTACTGGAAACACATAAAGCCAGCTTTATGGCTTTATTCACAGAAATGCAGCGGAACAGAGGCCCGGCATCCAGGGAGAACAAAATGAAACAGATCGAGGAACGAATCATCTAGTTTGTTTACGATCCAGAAGGAAAAGGGAATTTCGAAGTCTGGTTACAAAAGTATGAAGGACTGTTCGAAGAGAAGGGAGCAGAACTCTACGGCAAGCCGAAGGTGGAAATAATGCCGCCAAAACTTGCCCAGAGAGAACATGAGCGATGTGTCAGTTCTATTCTGCCTCAGAAACCATCAGAAATCTCGTTTAGGGACTCGGCCAAACGTTCGAAAGCATTATTCTGTTTTACATAGTCGTTGTTTAATCGACGTTTTGAATGTTTCAAGCTACGGCGTAAGCCTAAAGACGACTATGTCGATTTGACCGGGCGATTTAATGATACATTTCAACAAGCCGAGCTAGAACAGGCCACTAGCGCACCGATTAAAGCACTATTTTTAATTAATTCGTTGTCATTGCCAGAAGACGTATATGTGCGTATGCGGTTACTCGCCCAACTGGACCAGGAAGGGGGTATGACAGTTCAGGAACTGGCACAAAATGTGTCGGAATTACAAATACTAAGCAAGATATTCGACTTATCAGATGCAAGAATAGTCAGCCTACTTACGTCTTCGATACTTGAGCGAGAAAACCAGGACAGGATGGAGTTTCTTCGTAGAAGCCGAAGACGGTGTGCGAACAATACGGTTGGCACTACGTGCGTGATTGCCCCTATCGTAGTAGGAAGTGCTTCAAATGTTACCGTGTTGCCCATAGAGCTTCACACTGTAGAGCGGCAGAGGCTAGCCCAAGAAAGAAATGCCATGTCGTTGTAGAAGACGGTTCGCGAGTGCTAAATTGCGAACACCGGAAATACTTGACAGTGAGTATTAACGGAAAACTGATCCCGTTACATGTAGACACAGCCACTGGTCTGCCCATAATCACCATGTACACGTGGGAGGACATCAGTTCTCCAGAGTTGAGACCATCAGGGTCAAAGTATGGGCGTCAAACGAGACGCGTGTGGAATTTAAAGGTGTTTCTCAGACGACTGTCAGTTTTCAAAATAAGACCTACCTCACAGGCATCAATGTGCCGAAGACAATCTTCCAATAAACAAAACCATCACCGAACTGTCATTGTGGAATCGTTTCTTTGACGAAATCTGCAGCGCGGTGCACAAAAATACCGAGGAGGTCGTGAAGAAGAGGCATATGGAACGAATGGAGAACGCGGCCGTCAGGTGCACGAAGACAAAGATAAGTATGCAAGTGAAACCGGAGAAAAGCAAGTTTTCTGTTCAGCTTATTTTATTGACGGAAAAAGACATGAGACTTTTGGCACCCTATTCGGAACGTGAAATTGAGTGCGGCGGACAGAAAAATAATCTTGTTTGAAATTGCTAAAATGGGTCCATAATACTATAACATATCGGGCGTGAGTCTTAAGGGTTAAGTTTGATCTCCCATTTCTGTGGTTCATTTTGTAACATAAATCTGTAAAGGTTCTTTTCAAAGCATTGTATCGATAGTGACACCACAACACATACGGGGATTGCATTCGTCGTTTGGCTACTCCTACAGGGAAGACTAATTTCCGCACATCCAGACTTGCCTGTTGAATGCGCAGTTTTAAAGCGTGTCCTCAGAGGTTGGTAATGGTGGCAAATTCAAAAAGTCCTCAAAGGCCAGGTTGAAATCCAATCCCTTTACAATGTGGAATACTTGTAAGAGATTCCCGCGAAGTTTCCTATAGCTCAAAGTAAACAGGTTAAGAATTGCTGGACCGATTGCGTAACGGAAGTAGCTTTGATTCCTAACCATTTTCGTAGCTCTTCTCTGTCCTCTTTAAAGACCGTTTTTGACTTTCAACCGCCCATGGTTTCTTGAGTTGTGTGCCGTATCCCAAATTTGGCCTCGCGAATGTTCCGAACATCTTGTGAAAGACGTCTTGGTCAAAATCTAATAAATGTTTGTTTGGTGACGTACAAAGCGAACATTGTACTTTTTGTCTCTCTGGGACAATGAGCGGATGGTCTTAAGGAGTTAGTCGTCAGCACATAGAGGTCAATTTAGGCTTCCATGTCTCGTAAATATGCACAGTCGAGAAGCTAGTTTCGTATATTGGTGTATCTGGCTGAGTTGTCTACGCGAACTATTGTACAGCTACCGATGTTAAACTGCATGACACAAGTATTTGACAGCTGGACCAACCGATTTAAGATAATCTGTAGTCTATCTTCGTCGGCAGAGCATCGGATTGTACGCCATATTTTAATGTCGTCAGTAACCATTGCTGCTTAGCAGTCTAAACCTCTTGCTCTGTCGTCCACATATACTAGGGACAAAATTGGCCGCAGTACTGAATCCTGAAGAACACCACTTTCAGCCACAACAGGACCCGATTTCTCTTGATCGATGAACTCAACCTGCTGCCCACCCATGAGGAAGCTTTCGACCGGCTGAGAAGGTCACTTCTAATCCCAATTGTTTCCGGCTTGTACAACAGTCGCTGCTGTAGACAGTGTTGAGCGTCTTTTGGATGTCAATGAAAACGATGTGGGTCACGTGCCTATCGTCGAGAGCTCGGGCACAGCTCTAGAGAGATTGCAGAAAGCTTGTCGTACAGAATCTTCCTTTCCGTAACCCGCACTGGCAGTTCCATAGAAAGTTGTCGACTTCTGGAAACTGCACCGATTAGCTCTTCATGGTCCTTTCCTTGACTTTGCTGAGAGTGCCTGTCAAGCTAATGGGCTTGTAATTTGTCGTCGATGCCCTGCTATTGCACTTTCACGAGAAAGGTGGTGCAGGTTTTGGATTATATCCATGCAGAATATTTGCGAAACAGTCCCCGCTTAGCATGGTACTTGCTTAAGGTCTGTGTTACGCTTTATCTACCAATCACTTATAAGAATTTGCGGCTTCCTACCATAGCTGCGCTTGAATTTCTATAGTAGACTACGGACATTTCCTCGTTTTTGCTCCCGGCAACTTTTTCCTTTATGTAAGAGCTTTTGAGAGCCAGTACCCAAGATGCTTCAAATCCTTCATTTAGTTGATTTTAGCTCCTACCCTTCAGTTCTCAATTCGTTTCTTTTTCTATTGCACTTGACAATCTACAATAGGTACTAACATTCTAAGTGTTGTTTACACTGCTCTTATTTGCTGTTCTCATCCGTAGGTCTTCCGTTGGCTCATGCTCGAGGTAGGACTTTGAGCTCGGAATTTCTAATAAACAACCTTAAATTTGCATGCTTTTATTCTTTGAATGCGCCATAAATAAAACGCGCTGGTCGGGATGTCGGTTTTGGGGGGTGCTGTTCTTGCCAGCCGAAACGTCGCAGCCGCGGATCCTGAGGAACCTGTCACTGAACTAAGCTCACTTGAGCGCGAATTGCGAAGTTTTGACGCTCTTAACTCATGGAGCTTGTACTACGAAGTATGCAATTCCACTGTCTTATTGTTCATAGCAAATTCAAAACGCTTCCTTCCTGAAGACGGATAATTTAAAGACCTCGTCCGCTCGCTCAGCCGAAAACCGCCTTAAAAATAGATATAGGGACATCTGCCCTTGTAAGTTTTCGTGTTTTCGCTCATTTTTTGCAGATGATGAAACTCGAGTTGTCCTTCATCACCCCACCATTGGCGACTATATTAACGCGAGTTACGTACAGATTGATGAAGTCCCTTCCAGGCGGTATATCCTTACCCAAGGCCCCCTGCAACTCACTACTCAACACTTTTGGCAAATGGTTTGGGAGCAGCGTTGCCCAGCCATTATTATGCTCAACCGTATTCTGGAGAAGGGCACCATCAAGTGCTTTGCCTACTTTCCCCACGTGTCTGAAACCAGGACCTTCGACGAAGTTGGACTAAGTGTCCGGTGTGTTTCCGAAAATCACTCTGGAGCTTATATTTTGCGGGAATTTGAGTTGACAAATACTGCCGTAAGTACTTATGATTTTAACTTGTATTATACATCACTTGGGCGGGAAAACTGCATTCTTCAGAATACACAATACGTCTCTTGTACGTTTGTATGGTCTCTGGGGCTTAATAGTAACGAAGCGCGTGGATTCCATGGCTGTTCTCTTTTCTTGGCGGCCAGCGAGTCAGTAAAATCAATACGTTGCTTAACCGTATCTTTACCCCTGCAATTAATTTAAGGCAACCGAGGCTTCACTTACAGTATAAGCCGACACGTATGGACCATTCAAACCTTTAGGCACGATTTTAGCCAGAAAATGTCGGTTAATTGACTTTGCAGCATTAGTTGACGGAACAAACGTTCGGGCGTTAATTCCTACTCAATGACATCATCTGAGAGCATTTCTGACAGTCCATACCGATTACTCACAAAAGGACATGCTAACTTAATGCATACTTTCTCATAGATTTTTAGTGCATCCCAATAGTCACCTATCATCCATAAAACATGGACTGCAGGTTCATTTCCTCTAGTCCACTAGAAGAGCACATGTTTTTATAATTTATTACTTGGACGTAGACTATTTTGGTTTAGTTTTTTTCACTTCGTATGAGTGTAATTGCGTCCCACCAATTCCATACTTTTCTATACTTTCTAGTATATTCCTAGTTCCCAGTATTTTTCACCGTTCTCAGCATTTAAAGACCCAACATGTTAGATATTACGAAAACCCTGGCGCCATGTAAAAATGCAATCGTAACTCAAAACCTGTTTATTCAATGCTGGCGCTAGTTAGTTTTATGAGATATCACTCCTGACCATTCACATAAATCGTTTAAACCTACCAAAACACCAATTTTCACGAGAACTACTTGCTGCTGTTTAAATGTAGGTCTAAGGACTAAGTACACCATTTCAGCAATGTTGTTGTGCGGATATAGACAAGCGACTGGGGAGAATCTAAATCCAAAGCAAGATCCGTTCCGTTTATGCTTATGCATTTCCACATCGCAACGACACTTAAGTAGTATTTTACCCTTGGTAGCAGATGAGAATGGTCTATTCAATGTCGCATGAGGGTCGGCTCATAGTTTACTGTTGTAAGACAAAAGAGCTGCGTTTGCCCTCAGCATGTGTTTTTATGGAGCACTCCGATAGGGGAAACGTGATTTTAGGGGTCACTGACTAATAATTTGCTTTACTCACAACTCTGCTTGATTATAAAATTTACTGGCTGCCTGTCTGAATGGCATTTAGACATAGAACCCTAAGGTAAAACGGGAATGCTCTTCTTCACTCATATGATAGAATTGTGGTAGTTTACCACAAGCAAAACGGCACAGCGGATCCACTCACCTTCCAGACAACTCTGCGGCCAGCATCGGTTCATCCAACGATGTCGTTCCTGTTCTGTCCACTTGACAGCAGTTTCGTTCTGACATATTTGAAGATGTTCACTTTTCCGAGATAATAGCCATTAATCCAGAGGGGCGCCTTCTGGTCAGAAACGCAGCTTGAACCGATTAGTATGACGAACTCATTCACCCGCGACAATCCATTCTGTAACTCATCATGGCCTGATGCTAACAGGGCGATAGTCATCGTAGTCGAGGTCTGAGTGCAGATTCAACATAGTCAAAGCTGTTTAGTTCTTCCAGAATTCAATTAATGATTTAGTTAAACGGGATAAGCAACAGGATGCACCCTTTCCGCATACTAGACTGAATATCGAACGACTGGGAAGGATCATTGTGAACAAGAACTCAAACAGTGAAGGAGCGATAACAGGCCCTGACTACGACAATGATTTATGCAGGCACGCCACTTACCTTCATTATTGGCCATAGGGACCCATGATGGACGGAGTGGGACGTTACAACAATTTCAACAAAGCGGACGGTCGTCGGTTGCCGATAACCACAACGGAATTCAAGAACGGGCGGCAATGAGAATATCCTGTCGCTCCGTCCATGGCCAGACCGAAATCTGACTTGTTTTGGTCTCTTTCTGGGTTCGCACACATTCCAATCTCCTGAGGACTTTGCACCAGCGTCGATGAGACGTGTCGCCACAGTTCTCGTACTTAATGTTATCTCCACTTTTGAAGCAAGAAGCATCAATTGCCGAGCCACAGTCACCAGGGATGGCCACTTATCCCACGCTTACTCAGTCGTCTCACGCAGCCAGGATACTCGCGTCGACACAGAACTTACGTTAAGATGGCGTCCTCCGGGGACGCCATGTTATTGTACGGCCCTATGCTTGTTTTTATTTTCTGGGAAGAATTGTCACCTACTGCATAGGACGTACGCTAATTAAAGCAGTCTGATCCATGGGCTTTATTGTCTCGGAGCCACGCATAGGTCTGTCTTTATGGACGCGGCCACAAAAACTCCACCTGGCAGTAATATAGTCAGTCCGACTAGCCGTGTGATTGTTTTCTGAGTACCAGGTTGGCGGATGCTTTTTGCGATACGAGAAGCACGTGTTGATGAAAAAACCGATTTTGATCAGCAGAAAAAAATTCCTTCCCTCACTGTCGCGTCAAGAGCCAAACTCAAAGCCGCCAAGAAGATGGTTGTTTGAAGAGTCGCTTCCCGATCGTTCCAACTCCCGACAATACTCAGCGGATAGTACGAGCGATTCTTTCAACCAGTTCTTGCAACTGCAAGCAAAAGATTCCTTCATCAGGCAGATCGGCAGTTGGTGTTGGCCGGCACACAGACATGACAGATATGCTAGTAAAAGGGTCTTTTTCAGTCATGTGAAAGCTATCTAGTCACTGGCTGGTTCTCACGTGGGTGGTGCATGATTCAACTGTTGCGAGGGGGCAACCAACACGTCATATCTGTAAAATATGTCGCACGGACGCTGTGATAGAGGGCGAAGTAGAATTTGATTCCCGGGACCTTGATTTCTCGAGAGGTGGAGTCTGGGATTAGGACCGGAGACAGCAGACGTTCACGCTGTACTGATGAAGATTGTGCGTTGTCAGACTTTGGGTAGTAGGTTGAAAAATGTTCGCACATTTCAGCGTCCTATATCAAAGGCCCGTTCGCTCACAAGGCTGGGCCACGTTTGTGGGGCGCGCCGGTCTCCACGAATTGTAATCCCGTGTTCAGATATTTTCCCGAGTTTTCTTTAGGGTTGTAAATACAGACGAGCCCCTCGTTGCCTATCGGATTTTGTGGTTGTCCGCCTCATCTCGGGTTTAAAAACCCGAGCGCAAAGCCGCTTATTTACGCGTGGTTCATGGCTACCATTTCATAGTGGCGCCATCGATCTTTGAGGTATTTTATAAGACGCTCGACATGCCAGACCGCAATCCTTCACCCCCTGGTAACACTGCCGCTGCTGCCTCACAGCTGCTTATTCATCAGACCACGGAGCCTGCACATTCCGCAGCCAGACTTCGCGAAGGACCGTCTCGCTATCTGCCACACATGGACGCTTCGTTTAGCTGACAGTTAGCTCAACAGCAAACCCGTCGTTAGGTTTATTTAGAGCACTGATCAGTGCTCCCCTACGGAGACTTATGTTAAGTTGGCGAGGATACCGCTTATTCGAACGCATGTTTTGATGGGCAACAAGCCGCATTAAGGTTTTTACATCAGTTTACTGTGTCAGACTGTTGTTTGCCGCTTTTTCAAATCCTATGACTTTGTAGGTCTAGGTGACAATTCGTCAGCAATCTGCTGGTCTTGGAGTACCTTATCAAGTAAATATCGCCAAACACCCTCCATTTCCCTAAATCAAAATACTTGCCTTCGGATCATAACTACAACAAATTGAAATGTGGCTCCCTCTCATTACGAAGCGTGGTACATAGCGGTGGCTGCGCAAATTACTTCGAAGGTGACGATCTCTCCTTTCATTCCACTTTCTAGACAGATGAGACGCACTGTGTACTTCATTTCCACTACATGCGGTGGCCGGACTTTGGAGTTCCCAGTTCTCCGAGCAGTATGCTTAACTTCCTCTGGAGTGTTCGCCGCACTGGTGTTCTCAATAACCCCGAATTTCCCTGCGTAATTCACTGCAGTGCTGGTGTTGGACGCTCGGGGACCTTCGTTCTCATCGATTTGGCTCTTGTTCTAGTGAGTCAGTTTGCCCATCTATTATTCAAGTACTATTGAATACCCGGCTATCATTTCTGCAAGAAAGGATACGGAGGCCCAGGCCGTCCATTGCTTTACACCGCCATTCTTTTAGGAGTAGCTCTATGTTCCTGTGGACGTCAAAACGGTTTTGCAACGGTCTGTTCTAGCCTTCAGGAACCAAGCAGTATTTTTGAAAGTATGTTGTTTCACGCTACGTATGGGCAGTGCTTATGCCTCATCGGTATCCACCGTGCGCGTTTAGTCGTCTTGGCAGTCAGTGTGCATGGGATGAGTACTTGGAAGTCCTCCTGACTTGCCGTATACTTTCACCATGAATTTAATTTAAATCTGAGGTCCGCCAATCTCAAGGTTTCGAACGGTTAAAATGTCAGAATCCAGGGCCTAACAGAAAGCAGCATTTCCATGGAAAAGTTCTCACTCCACGGTCCATGTTCCGAAACAGGATCCTCAATTAGACCGATGCTGTCCATCTTTTATTATCACGCAAATTTCGTCAGATATTCTAGCTGACATTATTTTATTTGAGTCTTCGTTGGACGTGAATCCCCCACGCGCATAACTGCCAATTATTACCAATCCTACTGATCAACTAGTCTCACCTACGCTTTGTTAACATCGCTCGGACTTTGCTGCTTAAAAATCCAGCGTCGACGCTACTGACATATCTCCCCTTTCGACCCGTGAATTTGGGACACCTGCGATGGCAATCCGTTACTGCCATATACAGTATTTGGAATGTCTTTTCGATTGGAAAGGATTATTTAAGTGGGGTCTTAATACCGATTATCGTGCAACACAGTCCTAAGATACTTCCGTCACCCCAGAATGCCGGCTTTTGAAAGGGTTTCTTTCCGGACGCCTGCGAAAATCACACTCGGGAAAAAATGGCGGCTAAGTAGTATGAACTTTTCCCACTAATTTCGGGTGTCTTTTTAAATTCGAATTTTATAGAAAACGTGCACAAAATGCTCATTTTTGTACTTATTTGGCAGTAAATTACGTCTTCTTCAGATATTACACTCGAAAAAAGAGTGTCTTTCTGTTTTGAGAAACTTATTCAATTCCCGAATAATTTGAACCCTACCTACAGTTCCACTTGCGCCTCGGGTTTGCAAACTACATGCCGTATACTTCCCTTGCAACGACAATCATACATTCCTCCTTGCCATTAGGAAGATGTTTTGTAGGGCCCATGCAGTTTTGCACTGGATGTGGACCACGTTGTTTACTTTGTAGGTTGTATTCGCCCGACATTGACCGATACCACATGACGACATCCACCCAAGGCACGTGCTACGCGTTACGCTAATGGTGGCAGGTCTTCCAGTCACATGGATTGGCGATTATTCAGTCACGTCTGCGATAGTAGGTCAGTGCGAGGTGACAAATTGGGTCCTGTCAACGCGTCTGTCGGCTACCCCAAATAACCATCGTCAGAGATATCTAGGCCCAAAAACAAACTACGTAAGCCGTGACTGAGAATGGATTCGCACCCCCATCTGTGCAGGGAAGTGTCGATCATCGGGTAGCAAATAAACGAACGCATGGGACAACTCCAGTGTCCATAAACATCACATCGCGGTATACAAAAAGGCCTAGCAACTCGATAAATTTTGTCGGGCTTTTGAAGAGAGTTGTTGGGTTATCATGTGGTTTCTTGATTGTGCCAAGGATATCGCAGTCCTGTCATCCAAATACAACGGAACTTGTTCTCTGAACACCGAAGTAGTATTTTGGGGAGCCAAGGAAATCGACAAAAGGTGGGAAAAAGGAAAATCCCAAGCAAATGAGCTATCTTCGGTCTTTTAACTTTTAACTCCCCATATAGAGGGGACGTAGCACATAAAGTAAGTCGGCACACGATCCAAACACACCGACCAAAACACCCGGTTAATAATTAAACGATCTTCGGTTACAGGAAAACAAAAGAGATCTAATATCAGTTCTCTGATGTAAACGGGAGGCGTAAAACGTGAAAAAATGATGTGACAAGTGAGTAACCTTAATCTGTAGAAGTACATAATGCATGCGTCCACGCAGATAACGGAGCATATAAAGCTGCATGAATGTAGTAACCGTTGTAGATAATCCTCGAGCCAAGGAATTAGTATAATATCGAGTATTCTAAACGATCAACTGCATTATAATCTTCCAAGTTTTCAGTTGCTTACAGTTTTACACTGCCTACTGTGCAGTTTGACTGCAGTGAAAACGATTTCGTTTGGCTTCGCGGATGGGGGACAGCGTTGGAACACCAGTCTTCACAAGTTCCCATGTCGAGAGACTGGTCATCAACCAAGAGCTTCGGATATAATTAGCAACTGCACGCACCATTACCTTTTGCCATCTGGTAACGGGGGAGTTCATTGCGCCGGCTGATATGAACATTTTGCGGTCTTCATTGCCCTCGGTCGACTGCCCGATAAGGTTACTTCATAATTACCAAAATAGGAGAGATTTTGAAAACGTTTACCATTTTTTCGCATACGACGGCTTGGGTCATATACAGTGCGTGACCTATCTCATGAAATGTTGGCTGAAATTCTGAAATGCGTTTTCGATTAGGAAGGATTACTTGGTCGCGGTTGTGATACTGATTATCTTAAGGCATACTGTTATAACATGTTGGACTCGGCAGGATGTCGGCTTTTAAATGCACTTCTTTTCAATCTCCTGTAGAAAGCGTGCTCGGTAAAAAATGACTACTTAAGTGGCATGCATTTTTCCCATTGATTTTCGATGGTCTTGGAAATTCAAATATATTTTATTGAAACCACAAACAAAATTATGCTTTCTTTTAGTCAATCAATAGAGAATCACGTCTTCTTTATATTTTATGCTTAAGGAAGGAGTATAATTAGGTTTTAAAAAAGTTTCCAATTATGAGACTTTTTAAGACCGCGATATGTCCATTCACATAGCATCGTACCTGGCCGTTTACCACTGCTCCTCATGAAATGTACAACATGGTCCGCATCCATTGCAAAATTTTGTGGACCCTGTATGATATCTCTTTAATGACACAGAAAAATATGGGATTTTCTTTACGCAGAACGCATGCACCTTGTAGAGTGTAATCACTAAGCGCTAATGCAACGAATGATCAGGCTCCAAATTTTTCGGCAATTAGAAAACTTTTTTAAAACCTAATTATACTCCTTCCTTAAGCATAAAATATAAAGAAGACGTGATTCTCTATTGATTGACTAAAAGAAAGCATAATTTTGTTTGTGGTTTCAATAAAATATATTTGAATTTCCAAGACCATCGAAAATCAATGGGAAAAATGCATGCCACTTAAGTAGTCATTTTTTACCGAGCACGCTTTCTACAGGAGATTGAAAAGAAGTGCATTTAAAAGCCGACATCCTGCCGAGTCCAACATGTTATAACAGTATGCCTTAAGATAATCAGTATCACAACCGCGACCAAGTAATCCTTCCTAATCGAAAACGCATTTCAGAATTTCAGCCAACATTTCATGAGATAGGTCACGCACTGTATGTAGGCCCACATAAACAAGAACCCTGATCGCTGAAGAAAATGCACATCTACGACGAGGGCCTGCAACAACCAAGCCGTAGCCAGTGTGTTTCTCTTTAAAGCATCCTGCTAGCATGAATGCCCACGTCTTTCGCCTTTTATCGGCGCAAATTCGGAGGGGAAATTGAGTAATTTTGCCTGATTACTACGGAGACGTATTCTGTCGCAATCGAAGACCCCTTGTTTTTTGTTTCTGGAACTTTCCTGCGGTAGAGGGGCGATCCCCGATCGTTCTTACGGAACTCACTCGTCCCGTTGTGCCGTATGGGCTCTCTCTCTCGAGCCCAACCGGCAGCCGCCCAGCGGCGCATGATGTAGGCAGAATGTTATTACCGACAAAGTCAAGGGAGACTGGAATGGCCATTCTTGTCTCCGTTGTCTTTGTCGGTAATACCATTTCGTTTTTCTTATCTTTGATTAGCCTTAAGCCCCATTATTTGATTATAAATACGCTACTGGGCGGCAGCGTAAATACTAAAATATTCATCAAATGCCTGGCACGGTACCCTCTCTGTCTCTTAATTACGTATTGGCGGACGACAAACCGCACAGAAACACAGCTTACCGTATCACGAGTCATGGACGGCCATTGTGCGATGTCTTTTAGTATATTTGTATATACCCAGAAATTACGATGCCTGCAACGCAAAAAATTGTCCACTATGGTTTTTATTATATTTTCGGATACCGGGTGCGTAAAATTACGCGTCAGAATTTCAACAGAAGAGCGTTTGTTCTTCTAAAAATAGCGTATTTATTAACGTCTCACCAGCAACTTTTTTGGTAAACATTTCTCATTGAGGAGTCAATTTGGCAAAAACGTGTTTTCGGTAACTCTTCATCAGGCCAAAACAGTTACATAGAAATTTAAATTATGCGAAGTTACAGGACTTATAAGTGATTTAGGGGCTATTAACACCCATCGTTCCCACGCCACTCGCATGACGAGGCGTGCTATGGCGTGGTCGGCGTGTCGTGGTCATTGGGTCAAGGGGGCGAGGGAGAGGGGGTACATAGGCTGTGAGTAATGTTCTTACGTCGGTTACGTTGTGCACACACCACTGCCATCAGGAGGCTGGGGTCGGCGTTGGCCACGGAAGACAGAGCGCCTGCGTCAGAGTCTTCTGAGAGCATAGCACTGGATTGGGTAGCCGTACAGCCACTGCCTCGACTGTAGCTAGCACCCGTTGGCGTATGCCTCTGGAGAAGCTTGCCGGTGTCCGGTGGACAACCTGAAAGGCTTCTTTGGCATTGAGCTTAATGACTCCCACCATAGAAGCACCTCAACTACGCAGGTGCGGTCTACGGTAATTGTTGACATAAAAATCTGCCTCAATATGAGAGGCTGCCGACTTCCGTTCAAAACAGCCTGCTATTCGCGTGCTACTCACGCCTGATCCGCGCACAATGTGTCCGGTTTTCGCACAACAAATGAGGACGGCTCGGATCCCAGTTGGACGACAGTACCCTAGAGGCTTGAATAGGATTAAACCACTGCAGCCTGCCTCTCCGTCTTGAGAGGAGGACCGAGTTATTCCGTCAGTCATTCAAGTCTTCCAAGCCACAGTTTTTATCGCGCATCGTGATAGTTTAAGAACGCGTGAGATTGTTTACGATGAGGAGTATGCAACGAAGTGCCGTGAGAACGTATTCCGCAGAGTTGATCTCACTCTCTTCCCTCCTCCAGGCACCAGTCTACTGTCGGAGTCGGTTATCCATCTGATGCGGGGATGAGGCGCAAGTGACTGGAGCGACGTGAGTCCGCGCCTAGGCGTGCCACCACCTCCATGTGTGGCAGTTGTTATGGCCGCGCGGCCCCCATAATGCGTGCCGTGTCCTAGTGTGGCCAGTTGTGGGGCACTATCTCACCAGTCTGGTAAAAAAACGAGCAGATCAGAATTCGGATACAGCAAATTTAAGCAAGTTTCAGGAAGTTAAACAAACTGACTTCATCATCATTAAAAGTCTGTGGTGTTGCGACACTGTCACAGCTAAACTGTCCCTCACATTAAGCCCTTCTACTTGGATAGTTTGACTATCGCATGCAACCAATTGCCCCTGCTGAACCGACAGGCTGAGGATGAAGTCGCCATCTGGACTGATGTGCCTCCTCGCATCTTGGTCAGTTTTTTTGAAAGTCAACTTCGCGCATCATGAGCGCGGTTCTGCCGCTAAAACAGCGTTTATGAAGCTGACTTGGTCTCGCATGGGGACGAATTTTGAGCAAACCTTGTGCGTTTCCGACACTCAATGCCTCCGGCCAATTCTCTGGCCGCGACACGTCAGTCTCAACTGAGACAGTCCGTTCCCGTTGAGGCAGTCTGTAGAAGACGCATTCAGCGGGTACGTAAGGCTTGTCAGTTTGGTCTTGTAGTTGCCCTGGTTACTGGACAAACTACAGCCTCAAGTAAGTCTGACCCATCCAATGACAAGTTAGAAAGCTGCGTTGGCGGTTGATTTGTGGGTCTGAAAAAGGCACCCGTTCGCGGGCGCGTAAGTAGAGGTGCTGTTTACTTGTGACATGTCCGCGTCAGCATGAGATAGTGCTGGACATGTGGCTAGTTGGTCCGTGAGCTGACTCGGGGACGCATGATCACGAGACCCCCCAACGGCGACAGGTCACGCGGTCGATGCACAGTCGAAGGCGCCTGTTTTTCGGGCGCGGCGGTGACTCAGAACACCCAGACAAAGGACGCCTGAGGTCAGGCTTGAGGGGGGTGGTCGTGCGTTTAGCGCCTCGCCTGCAAGTTAGCTCGGTTGTCGCGGGCGTCCAC
>CACRXP010000374.1:564415-595788 GCA_902702965.1 Spirometra erinaceieuropaei | reverse complement strand
CCCCCCAAGAAACTGTGCCTTTGTTCGTTCGAATTTTCTGCGGAAGGTACTTCTTTGATCGCTAACCATTTCCGCGTGTAATCTGTGTCCGTTCTCACCTGTCTGAACTACCGTCCCTTCGTGAACTTCGCCAAGCGCATTGTCTCAACTTCCCACCATGCCCTATGTATAATTCCTGATAAATTGAGTCACGCGTATAAGCCAAAACAGATTTCGGTGTATTTACGGTACTATTGATAGAATAAGGTAATAATAAAATCTTACAAACCTCAACAAGGGATACCCTAGACAAAGAATTCCTTTGTTCGACCAAATCGAATTCCCAGCTCAAGGTCATAATACAAAAACTAGTTAATTAAAAGAACTCTGATCACGCTCGAAAGAGGGTTACTCAAAGGGGGAAGGGGAATGTCAGCAGTGGTCAAATGCGGAACCACTTGCGAGGAGAGCGTGGAGAATTCCAAGCGCTGACCAGCTGCATACAACACTACTTTCCTGTGACTGAAATTAGGTAGCAATATTTTTAACGTCGAACGAAGAAGGCCAATTCACGTGATTATAGCCATCTGCACTTTTTGGTTATTAAGCTACGTCTCTGATTGGTCTACTCGGTATCAGCAACTCGGCGATCACTCACACTCAACCCAGCGCGCATCGAGAAATATTAACGAAACATGAGTCCCCCGGGGAAGTTGAGAGAAGGGTAGCCACTTCGCATATGTATGCTTCCCCGTGCGCATGTAGAAGGCTCTAGCCTTTTCTATCAACCGCGTTTGGCGAACGGGGCTCACATGAGAACTGACAAGGCTCGAACGAATAACCTGGGCACCATTCATTGGTTCGACGGGGACCTAGGCAACAGTAGGTAAAATCCCTAGTTGTGCCGGACCGAGAATTTCCTGAAACCATGCTCTCAAATGCATCATGTATCATTTGGCTTATATATATGGATTCCACATGCATACTTTCGGGGGAGAAGTGGGAAAAACGATAGTCAGCCTGAAGGGGATGCTTGCACACAGAAAATACCCTGTAGCGCAAACGCCAGACAATGCTTGTTTTTCAGACAATTTTGACGTTAACTGTTTTGCACACTCGCTGTATGTCCGATGAAGAACTTGCACTACAGCTTATTGCCTCTGGGCTTTTTGAACACCATCATATCTTCATTTTTTAAGAGATTATGCTTATTGTCAAGAATCTATGGATAGGCACCCTGTGCGACTCCAAACTTTACAGTTTGCTAGAATTGACGCAATTTGTAAATAGAATCGATACTTTTTGTGGGCACGCCGGCGTCTGCCCTCATGAAAAGTTGACCGAAACCTGTAAAGATGCTTTCAGATGGAAAATATCGCCGAGGTGAGATTCCGTTATTAATTTCTATGGAATACTCACAAGTTAATTCGTACAGGGTGATATTTTCCCTGCCACACTCGTATAAATCGAACTCCGGGGAAAAATTCCTGCCAAAGTTTGGTGCCTACTTAATTTTAATCATATCTCGTAAATCGGATGCATAGAAACTCGTTTTCTTATGCTTTTTTCGTAGAAAACTTCGTCTTCGAATTTCCTACCTGGTAGATGGTTGCACTGCGCTCTCAACAAGTTTACTAATTTGCATTTATTTTGAAGTAAAAGCATCCGTTATGCCTCTTCCTAGGCAAATTCACACGTCCCATTGTGAAATCTGCTCGAGTCAGGGAACTACACAAACCGAATGTAAATCATGTGTTGTCTTTTTCGCAGGCAGTATTGATCGACTGGACGATTAATGTCTGTTCAGCGGTTATACCTCTTGGAGACGTAATTTCCTACAAAATTGGCCTTATGAATGAGTTGTCGGTCCATAATCTCTGGGAAATTAAACAACCAGCAAAGTCTGTGGTAAAAGTACTGCATAATTAGCGACTTTTTCTGAGTGTGCTTTTTGCCAGTAGCCGAGAAGAATCTCCACTGAGGTCCGGCATGATCTAGTGCATGTGTTAAGTTGGGATTCTTTCCATGCCAAACAGTGCTGCAACCTTACCCAAGTAGTTTTTCTTATGTTTGACAACATAATTGAAGATTTTAGTCATTATTTTCAGATTTTCGGCACCTAATGTACTGAATGCTCCAGTCTCTAGTAGCATGACATATGCTGTTTTCACCTGATTCCTAACCAACCTGCATATTTTTTACCTCAGATTGAGTCGCGTGAGTCCATGCAAGACGTCGATCTTACGAAGATCCTGCTAAACCTGCGTCAATGTCGGATGGGCATCATTCAGACCGCCCAACAACTGCGCTACTCTTACTGCGCCGTTGCGGAGGGCGGCACCTTGTTGTTATCCACCCCGCCCAGTGAACGACCCTTCCTTCAGGTAAACAGTCAAAAAAACCTATTAATTACGTGACCTTGGTAGTCATCTGGTAGATTCTAGGTGGATTACTTTGGCAGTCAGCCTACTGTATCAGATTTGGTAGATTCCAGACGTTGCAGCAGGTTGGGCGGGTAATTTGATCCAAGTGTGATTTAATTCACTTCTCCCGGTGGGGCCTCGTAGCTCAGGTGGGTGGATCTTTGGCTGTACTCAAGCCTTCCCTTGCTGTCATGGATTCGAATCCCACAGGGGTGTCGAGTTTTTCACAGTTGGATCAAAATGTAACAGCTCCTTTTTACCATCCGCCTACCTCCCACCTCTCCAGTAATCTTTTTTTTGTCTGGACTACGGTCGTCATCGCCCTTCGAGAAGCTTTACCCCGCTGCCGCCCCCTGACCGGAGTTATGCCAAATGTCAGGAAGGGATAAGCCGCCGTATACTCCTCAGAGGTGATATATTGGTCTCGCAGAGGGGTCCAGTAGAAAACGCGAATTCAAGAACATGTGACTACGGCTAAGGCCGTCCCGTCTAAGGGCTAGATCGCAGTTGGTAGCCAGGAATGGGAAGCGGACGGCAAACTTAACCCTAATCCTAACCTCAACCGTAAACGTTAACCGTTAACCCTAACGGCATCCCTAACCCTAACCGAAATCGTAAACGTAACCGTAGCCCTTAGACATAGCCGTAACTGAGAAGCCTAACCGTAATATTGAAACGTAATCGTACGCTCAAACCCTAACCGTAACCCGAAAACCTAGGCCTAAAGGCATAACCCTAACCCGAAAATCGGAAACCATTAACCGGTTCCCTAATCCTAACCTCAACTGTAAAACGGAAGCCAAATGGGACAGATGTGATTACGGAGCCCCACAAAATAGCCCCAGTAAACAAACCCCCCCGCTACCTGTAACACGGGTTCTGGCTACCAACTGCGATCTGGCCATCTTTTTTTTCTGGACTACGGTCGTCATCGCCCTTGGAGAAACTTTACCCCCCTTGACAGGAGTTATGCCAAATGTCGGGAAGGGATAAGCCGCCGTATACTCCTCAGAGGCGATATGTTGGTTTCGCCGCGGGGTCCAGTAGAAAACGCGAATTCGAGAACATGTGACTGTGGTTAAGGCCGTCCCGCCTAAGGGCTGCGGAGCATGTCCTCTAAGCGTTTGCTAGCCTGAAATCAGTCGACGCATTTTGAAAGCTCGATATCCCTGGAGGGTGCTGTGAGTTTGGCCAAAAGACCGCACCTCTAGTCAGATAAAACTCCTGCAGTGGTGATCTAAAAGTTTTGCTTCTTAAATCGTTCAGTTTAAAGTCCGCTGACCGAAAGTCACCTCGTCCGCGGTATTACCTCTCTCCAGTTTCCTATCGGACTTAGCTGTCGCCGCTCCCGGTGGGGCCTCGTAGCTCTAATCGATCAAGGTCATATGCTTTTATTCAGAGGTGTTTTGGCCGACTTCAAATAATTCACTTTGACACAATTGTGAAAAAACTCGGCACCTCAGTGAGATTCGAACCCATAAAAGCAAGGGGAGGCCTTAGTACATCCAACACTAACCATCTGACCTGCGAGATCTCCTCATTCTTCATTCTGTCGGCTAATAGGTCAGTCTATAACCACGATTTTAGCTAAATGTCAAGTCGGTGCAAAAGCTCTTATTCAAGGTCATCCACCCTAGCCGTAGCCCAAGCTTAGAAACCCTATTCCCAACAATAACCCAACTAACACCAATTTTAACCGTTGTCCAAATTCTAGTCTTGTGCCCAAAACGGGCAACTTTAATATCGATAGCGCTATTGAAGGCCAAAATACGCTTCCTGCATAACCCCTTTCGCGACCTACTACCAGACAAACCCGGGGGGTTACATACCCCACCATTACCCAGACACGCGTTTCGCCGATTATCGTCAACTACATGATGCGGTTGCGAGTGGTTAGGCCTATGCGTGGAATTAGTAGTGGTTGTATGGATCGTCACCGGACAACCCTTATTATAAATGCAAAGGACAGCCCATGTGTGGGAAAAACTGCGGCCTTATTTGCGAAGTATAAACGAAGTTCATTGTACGAGGGATGAAAACTAGACCAGACAGTACGGAGACAGCTCAGCTTTCATGCAATTCAGATGATGGTGGGTGATACGGAAGTCGGTGAACTCAAGCAGGATGGAACGGGAGATTCATTCGCTGCAATGGGAATTTTCTATTCTCCTGGCATTTGGAATTTTCACTCGAGCCCATCATTAGAGGCAGCCACAGATACCGGCGATGGACACACAGGGGGTACATTTCCTTCCCAACCGCCTCCTGGAATTTGTTTTCTCGCGCTCATATTTGCCCCCGTCGCTGGGTGCTGCTCTCCGCACGAAAGCCCTCACCACTCCTCCCCTGTTTTCTTTTAAACTCATTTCAGTTTGGTAGTGATGAGGATGCCGAGGCGGACAACTTTGTAGAGGAGGACGAGGATCAAGATCTCGAGGATGACGATGAAGAGGACGACGAGGATGATAGTGATAGTGATAATGGCGACGAGGAGGACGAGTGCACAGACGATGAGGAGACCCACTTCAAGGAGGACTTTCTGCGATCCCTGAAAAACAAGATGTTTGTCCCCACCACACATGCCTTCGAGAACTCCACTGTCTCCTCTGGTGAGGGGTCGGAAGGCGAGGCAGCGGTTGGTGGCGATGAGGAGGAGGAGGATGATGATGCAGAAATTGTGGGTTTCCTCAACTCTGCCCAGGTATTCACTTCGTCTCTGCCGTCTCCGTCGGCACCGGAGACCGCAAAAATCGATAATTCTCCTACATCGGACGATGTGCAGCGGCAGCAAACCGATCAATCGCCACCACCCGAGGAGCCTCCAAACCTCACTGAGGACATCGTGTCAGACAGGTTTGTCCAACTTACATGGCAGTTGCGCTTAAGGACCTGACCTGTTTTGTATCCAATGTAAGCAGAGGCCCAATAGAATACTAGCTGAGATCCTTGTACAAAGACACGAGGGGACATTCTGCGGAGAATGTAGTGCTTTGCATATGAGGAAGGATAGGTGTCCCAATCAAAACATTCACCGAGACTCCTAAAGCATTGATGGAAGCCCTTAAGCAAGTTGCTACTTCGATGCAATTTGAATTAAGGTACTGGTAACCGTAGAGTGCGGGCTCAACTTACGTCCTATTCCGCGGCACGCTGGCTTCATATTGAGGATCTCCCCAACCACACACCTTGAGCAAGTTTTCGGAACACCAAATGCCTAGGTAGATTTTTTTCCTTGGCTTTCTATGCCTGGATAAAGTCGATTTTAAAAAGCTTCGTTTGCTTACATTGGAAAAAAGTCGTGTTTCTGACACCTTTTGAGACTTCCGATCTACATGTAATCCATTATCTCCCGGTTTCATTCGAGTGCTTGCTAGGCATACGACTTTTCATCAAATGTAGTTCGATACAAATTTCTGGGTGTGCTTGTAGTAATGGGGAGTAGCTTTTCGCAAGTATTTTGGGCCCTTTAATAGGCATGCTGACATTTAAGATCGTGCCAAAAAGTGTGCGCGAGTTACTTAGAGCAAAAATATGTACTATCTTTCCTAAGAAACCACACCGTGAGTTGCGTTTTTTGCTAATTTTATCTGTGAAGAGTGCCGAACTCTAAATAGGCATCGAAAGCGACGGAAACAGTTACCGCCTAATCAGGGATCTTCGACACTGTAGTTTGTGGTGGTTGTGCGGTGGGAATGTGTTGTCTGTGCGCGAACATAACCAAATCAAATCCCAAGTTGTAAGGAGATGGCAGACGACACCAGAATGTGAGGTTTATTGTGCACAGAAACCAAAGTTGCCACTGGTGAAGCCAGGGCTGGTGTTGACTGCGTCCAGTCATGCCTGAGAGTCCCTGAGACAGTGGTGGCAGCCGCTTTTGTAGGCTCGTGGGCAAGCTGAAGTGGTGGCCAGTCAGTGTGGGTTGCATTTGCCGAGGCGTGGTGTCCCAGTGGCTTAGGTTGTGGTTGCAGGAAGGAAGTGCGTTCAAGTGGCCGCATGGGCAGCTGCGGCTGTGCGGCCACAGGTGTGCCCGAGCTGTAGGTCGTGTGACTTCAGGTCATCGCGTCTGGAACGGCTCACTGCAAAAGGGTGAATGATCTTGAGGCATCGAGATCTTAAACGGTGGCGCCAGACCGGACATGGTGGCTGGCCGCCACAAGTTCAAGGAATTCTCGGTCAAAAGCGTGCAAGTCACGGTACATGAAGTAACTTAGTCCTCTAGCTTTGAGAATTACACATCCATTTGGTCTCATATGTACGGATTTCTCCCAGTACCTCGCGAGTTTTTTCCACACGCCGGTACTCGGAGGAACACCTTCCTAAGCAGCTACAGCGATATCATCTAGGAACTCTGATCATCGACCAGTGCTACCTGCACCGCTAGGCTGCACGCTCGAGGTTTTAGACCCGGTCAGTCGCCTATCGAACAATACCCTCCCAGCTACTCTGTGATCAACTGACTTACTTGTACTTGGTGCGGCTGCGATCATGCCTGATCTAGCCGGCCTCGATGATGTCCCGAATTGTACCTCTCCACGCGTGACGATCCGCGGCGGCAGATTTGAACAGTTCAACCCATGCCCTTTGCCAACGACGTAGACCGAATACCGAAGGTCCAAGGACCACCTCCTTGTCTTGACGAACTGTGTCGAGCCAGGTTTTAAGTTGACCCCATCTTCGACTCCTCCAATGGGGTGACGGTGTCCGATCGATGGGAGTAACACTGAACTCCTGAGGTGGGTAACCAAGAAAATGCCCAAGCCACCTCAGTCGCTTTTCTTGGACGGCCTGAGTTATCCTTGCGATGTTGTCGCAGCGAGCGCGGACTGTCTTATTTGAGACGAAGTCGGTGAACTTCACTCGAAGGATGGTCCTCAAGCAGCGGTGATCAAATACCTCCTATTTTCGCTCGTCCTTCACTCGCACAGCCCAGCATTCACAATCACAAAGAAGGACAGACCGGACAGACATACGGTACACGCGGATCTTAGTGGCGATGGAGAGGTCGCGTAGAATCAATAGGCAGCATCCATTGGGAATAAAATGTCGTTCTGACTCTGTCCATTAGGCAGCAACCTCGCCCCGAGGTATTTAAAACTGTCTACTTCTTCAAGTTGACAGCCATCAATCCCGAGTGGTGCCTTCTCCTGGTCAGAAATGCAGCTTGAAAACACTTTCCAGCGTTTATGGATAAACCGACCGATTTAGCGACCTCGTTCACCCGTGTCTCCATTGACTGCAGATCACCAAAACCTGAAGCAAGTAAGGCGATATCATCGGCATATTCGGAGTCAGTCAGTGGGTGTCCGGGTGCAAATTCAACACCGTCACCTTCATGTAAGATCCTCCCGAGAATCTAGTCAATAGCGTAGTTGAACAGAATGGGTGACAGGATACAACCCTGTCGAACGCTAGACCGAATACCGAACGGTTGGGAAAGATGGTTGCGGAGCAGGACTCGCTTGCTGATGGAGCAGTAATAGGCCTTGATCATGGCGATGATTTTTACCGGTACACCACCTGGCGCCATTATACGCCACAGGGACTCACGGTGAACGGAAACGAACGCAGCGGCAAAGTCAATGAAGCAGACGGCCATCGGTTGTTGGTAGCTGTGGTGAAATTCGAGAATGCGGCTTAGTGTGAATACCTGGTCTGCGTATCCACGTCCAGC
Organism: Spirometra erinaceieuropaei; assembly: GCA_902702965.1. Taxonomy (NCBI): domain Eukaryota; kingdom Metazoa; phylum Platyhelminthes; class Cestoda; order Diphyllobothriidea; family Diphyllobothriidae; genus Spirometra; species Spirometra erinaceieuropaei. The sequence continues at coordinate 587,715 of CACRXP010000374.1, read as the reverse complement.
ACGAAATCCGGTTTGTTTGGGCCTCGTCCTTGAGTCACGCACAGCCTGGAATCGCCTGAGTAGGACAATATCGAAGATCTTCACAGCAATGTCGTTGAGGCTTATACTTCGGTAGTTCTCGCATCTCGTCTTATCTCACTTCTTGACGGCAGGTGCAATGATGCCTAAGCCCCAGTCATCAGGAGCAACCTCGTTTCTCCACGCTTGTTCAATCGCCTCATGGAGCCAGGGCACCATAATGTCGACACAAGAGTTGAAGATCTCTGCGGGTATACCGTCCTCTCCGGGTGCCTTATTGTTTCGTAGCTTTCGTATGGCATCGACGACTTCTCCTTCAGAGGGGGGTTCGCATGGCACTGCATAGGTTGGAGAGGGAAGAAACTCCGCCGCAGGGGAGAGCAAGAGCTAAGTGGGTTGGGTTGAGATTGTGCTCGAAGTGCTCACTCCATCGCTCGACTTTGGCCGAGTTGTTAGCAATAAGGCCGCCATTCACGTCGCGAACAGAGTTTCTCAGTGTCGAGGGCTTACCGCTAACATGACGGATAAGTTAGTAGAGTTTTCGAGTGTCACCAACATTCGAGCCGTGTTCAATGGAGGTCGTTATTTCAGCCCAATATTGCTTCCGGTCATCCCTGGCCGACTTTGCCGTCATATCCCGAAGTTGCGGAAGGAATCATGATTAGGGCATCTGGCTCGAGCCGTCTGAGCAGACAACTGCAGGGTTCTTCCGCTCATCCAGTCATTGAGGCGTTGCTGGTTGTATCCAAGGGTTTTCTCAGCTGCACCAAACAGACGCTTTCAGTGACACCCACTGGTTACTGCCTTCCCCGTCGGCTAGGGTCGTAAAACAGGACTGGATTTCTCTGCTCAGGACCTCTGCGGTGCTGGTTTGCCGGATTTTTGCGACATCGAGGCGTCCAGGACGTGCTATTTTTGGCGCGGATTGGGGGGTGAACTTTCAAGCTTGTACGAACGAGGACATGGTCCGACCCATGGGCGTAACCAGTCTCGGCACCACGCATCGATCTGCCATCGTGACTGCAATTCTAGCCTTAGACCTACAGTCTGGGGTTGGGTATTACTAGCTGACGGTGGTCTATCCGGGTCTGTGATAATTGCTTCCACATTATTGGGTGGATCTGGGCGAGGCCTCGCTGAGTGCGAAATTGTCCTATTCATATAGCCCTACGGCTCAGACATGCAAAGTGGCATTGAGATCTGGCTATCAGCTTCTGTTTTAATTGTCTGTACAAAGTGTGCTTGAGGTTGGGGCCGGAGGAGCATTTCCGTTCTGGTATCTACACCTCGTCCTGTTTTCGGTTTTCGACATCCTTACCGTTTGACATTACCGATCTGTTCACCAATGACTAGACAGCCAAGGTGACCCTGCCTTCCCGTGAATCACTGACTTAGTCACCTCTGTGACAATTTTGTGGTCCTTCTATATGCGGGCTGTCTGTCGCCATGATTCGGCGTTTGGAAATGGAATTCATTTGTCTGGTCTGTGCAGTCTCGTGCTTGATTTTCCCTTGCAGAAACCAAGTGACGGGCCTGTTTGCGTCACGTGATTTTGTGCCTGGCGGATGCTGGACCAGTTCGGTTGCCAATACCCGTCTATTATTGGCCTATCCAATATGTAGATTGCCGTACCCACCCACGATCCAACGGACGCCGCAAACTCATCATAAAATTTTGCAAGCTTCTTTGCAAGAAAAGCTTTTGCATTTATATAGTCCTCAAAGAAACCCTGTTAGAAGTGTAGTAGTTGAACAGTACTTTTTGAGCAAGCTCCTAATCGACCGGATAGATTTAAGCTTTGATCACAAGGACGAACAAATTGCTCCTTTCCGTCTACTTCCAGCCTATGGCTACGAATTCTCTTTCCTATCGTTATATCGGCCCAATTCGTGAACACCTTCCTATCTTTATACCGGCCCAATTTTCATCGAAAAAATATCTTTTTTTAGTACCCGCGGCGTGGCCGAATCCGTGGTCGCCGATTCTGATCTCCAACTGCACTTCGAACCACCACGCAATGATCTCTCTGCGCCATTCTTCACACTAGACAGCTCATGTATATCTGGCTCAGAGCAGGGGACAGCAGAGGACCAAGCGAACGAAGACGAGGAGGAGCAAGAAGGACAGGAACAGGAGCCTGAGCACTTCTCAGCATCCTCTTCTTTAGACGACGAGGAGACGGAGGAGGAGGAGGCGGTGGGACGACTGAAGGCGATCATGGAGGCCGTCAGACTGCGGCACGAAGCACGTATCGCGCGGCAGGAGCAGACACGCGCCAAGTTGGCTGCCGTGATGGCTCGCATGCGCGAAAAGGACCTGGCGCGTCGACGTTGGCTGCCACTCTGCGTCTCCTTGCCCCTCCAACGCTGGTACACTTCGGGCTACATTAATAATGCCACCCAGGCCATACTTTTTTCCCTTGGCTTTGCTGGCCTAATCAGCGGGCTGGCATTGGCTGGAGTATGGTATAGCAGAGAGCCGCGGTAATAACAATTCTTCAGTCGGCAGCAAATGACGGACCGGCGTACATTTTGTACAGTTATGCGCATACCATTTCCCCCATCACCAACTGGATACACTCTGTGATTTTAATCTCCCACTCTCCCCCTCCCCCACCCCACTACTCAGCGACTGACGCGCTAAGTAATTAGCTGGCAACGTTATTCAGGCTCATTTATTACCTTGCATACCGACTATTTGTCCACCTAATTCCCCTGGAGGATTTTCGTCTTTTATCTCTCCTTGTGCACGTCCATGCACACGCAATTCAGTAGTATATGCCCTCGCCAGTGTGTGTGTACTTGTGCGCACACCGGGAAAAGAGGCATAACATCTTTGCTCGCTCGCCAATTGGCTGAAACCCTGGCAAATCGTTTTTATTAGATTTTACCCCCCCCCCCCGCAAACAGTTATCTCTTCGCCATTAAACTGTCATGCATACCTATATGTATTCTCAGAACTCCGTAAATACATTTCATTAGTGCCTTACTTTGTGTGTTCATGTGACGAGAAAGCTGAGCAGGTACCATTTGCAAACTAGGAAATGTTTGCTTTCAGTCGACCAAAACGGAGTGAACAACCGGAAGTAGGGAAGGTGCGATTGCCAGCTGCCATATCAGAAGGAGAGGTTGCGTTCACTGAAAAAGATATATCTGTGCGGGAGTCGAAATCATTACCTGAAACGCCAGACCGCAGGCCGGCGTTCCTTTGTTGATGCCACCATTCTCAACCCTGAGTCGGACGGGCTAGTGTCGGCCGAACCTAACCAGTATTTCTCATATGTCACCATCGCGCGGTTGTTCAAATGTATTTGGTAGTCTGTAATCCAAACTTTTATAAATGAAACTTTAAATAAGAAACTGTGTTGAACTCCAGTCGTAAAGCTGGTTCTTCATTACTGAATTGCTATTCGAAGTCACATGGTGGACAGTGATTCGAACACAGCAGTTCTTCCATGCTGTAAAAATTCCGTAGGACACGTGGGTGGATACGCGGTTAATACCTGTGTTGATGGAGATACGATGGTCCGAGTTTCGGTTGAGTGCATCCCCGGACGTCCCTGAGCAGACTTACCCTTTAGTCTAGGGACGAAAGAATTTGTGCCGTTTGCGAGAATCGTCACTATCCTTTGACGAATCCATCTACATCCCGGGGAGGCGGGGGTGTTTGGTTTTCACCCTTATGTCTGGGTGGCGAATTTCGGTCAACATAATTATCACTCAACTGACCGAGCACCTTGAAAGTACAGTTTCAGGGATCAGAGGTTTTTTTTTTTATCTATAACCGGATTGTCCATACGAAGCACTTAGGGTGGGGTTGCCTCCGCATTTCTCGGGTCCAAGTTGTCTCGGGGGCACGTTAATTGAGTTCATTAGCGGGCCGGTTCACTCTGGTGACACAGGATTCTCTCGTTTGTTGAGCTGTCTCGTGGCAGATAAATAACAGCTATCCTGACCGCGTTGGCGTCCTTCTGGGGTTGAGTAGACACGCAGCTGGACGTGGGAAACGAAGGCGCAAGGTCCGAATCCACGCGCGTGTCAAAAAGGGTTATTGATTTTTTCACGCCTGGTCCTCTCAGAAGGCGCTGGATCGCCGCTGGTCATACCATGAATGACGGCTTGGCTGTGAGGCGGTAAGATTTCGCCTTAAACTTGTTCATTCTCGAGTGTGCGCTTCTACTATAGGATCAGTGCGAAAAACGGGCTTCTAAGCTTACCCCGTGAATCGTTTTTTTTTCTATATTTTGTGTCGAATACATGAAGAACGTGTCCTGCCCTGTCATGTAAAAACTTCCTCGTTTTAAGAAATGCAGCTGACGGGAGGCACTTCCTTTGCGTATTACTTTATGCCAGGGTTCGCGTGAATCGATTCTCATTAGCCGTAGTAATTTTTTGCCTGCAGTGATAGCCAGATCTGACCTTTCGGACATTGATACACTTTTTAACATGTTTCGGAGAATCCATAACACAACCTGCCTCGCCCTTAGCAGCCCAAATGGTCCCCGACTGTTAATTGGAGATATATTTTGATGCCATGAAACAGTGCTACTTCTCTAGTGTTCTCATCAAGGTTTAGACCGTCGATCGCCCCCCATAGCCAACATCTGACACACTCACTTGGTGTCAATAGAATAAATAGGACCCAGCTTCCCTATTTTGTCAGCTGGTTCCGCCAAACAACGATCGCGTTGGTGTGGCCCGTTTGTGGTGACCACTTATCGTAAAACAGGAGTCACTCTTGGATTCGCGTTAAGATTTTATTTTGTCTCCACGGGCAGAGTTTGAAAAGGAGGACAGGGTGCGTGCATATTCTCTTTTTGAAGAATTGAAGCTTCTTCAATATGATGATCATGTTAAACCTCCAAGCTGGCGAATTCTATCACAGTGCTTCTTGAGAAAACGGGTACCTTGTAGAAAAGTATACGGACCCTCATTAAAGTTGCATGCGAATCTCGTTGTTGACGTGCATAACCACCGAATTATGCTGTCGTATGCTGAGAAATTGGACAGAAAAGGACGAGACCGAACGACAGTAGAGGACAAGGAATACTTTTATATCTACAGCTCTGTTTTAATAAACCAGAAAAGGGGATAAGGGAACAATAAATAGTTTGGGAGCAAGGGATACATTAGGGAAGAAGCTTAGTAAAGATCAGGGAGATGAGAACGGACGTAGAAGTGGAATCTGCTTTGCCAGCTTGTATATATTGTAGAGAAGTATTCAGTAGGACGAGGCGAGGAGGGATCTGACGACCTGACCCCAGGCTGTCCAGATGATCTCACTTTGCTAGGGAAGAATTTTCAACGGAACGACCTTAGGAGCACTGTGTTGCTTAAAGCCAAAAGTGACTCGCTGTTCAGCTGGAGTTGTCTTTAGTTGCCTGTCTATGAGAGTCCACTCATAAGCCCTAGGAAGCAGTTGTGACAAGTTGTATCTTTTCATAGTCGGGACCCCTAGAAGAACGATGTTATATGAGCAGAAGGTGGCAAAGTGCGGAGGCATGACTGCGATTACAGTTTGGTCTGGATACCAACACCTGAAACTAGTTTTGATTCTGGGTCGTAGGCGGGTCTACCAATCGACAATGGCAGGTGGACCCGAGACCTTTGTCTTTTATGACCTCATCCCTTAACAGCGGTTCATAACTGTCACCGTCAGTACGACAAGAATACTGATTCCAGTGTTGGATGTGGGAGTTTCGACGGGGGGGGGGGACGAAAGGGCAAGGTATTTTCCTGGCGTTAGCCTGCCCGGTTGTCTGATTTCCGTCAGTTTCCAATTTTGACATGCCTAATGCACATTTGTCCAGTGGGTTTCGGTCGTCACCACATTTAGCGATCGCTTTGGAATCTATAAGAAATTGCAAATGAACACTCCCCCATTCTGAGTAGAGATTTTGAATGCTTTCTTGCCAATTATGAGGACAGACGGAGTGTTTAGATTTTTGTCCATGCGATGCGCTGACCAAAGACCCTACCCTTTTCTCATTTTTGAGGTTCTAACTCTACTTATGCACAAGTGGCCACTGCAAGTAAAGTCTTCTTCTGACCTTGAATTCTGGGGCCACGTTGCCAGCAGTTTCGCCCGGGTGTTTCCAGTAATGTGGTAGGATTTCATTAAGTCAGTCACAGTCTAAAATAAATGTTTGAAAATTTCAAAACACTATTTTCCAATTAAAATAGCATAATCATTCATTAACTTGACAAGGAGGAGTTCGAGGTGTTGATCGCCTGTAGCGGCAGCTAGGAGTCGAGCCCCAATCTACGCATTTTAAAATTACTTTAACAATAAAAAAGTCCAGCTCAGTTTTATTTTTGTGAGGCATGCTCGCAGCAATAAGCGTCACTCCACCAGTTCTTGTAAAACAGAAGTTTTTCTAGTAGCACGACCCTAATCTGCTTAAAGCAGGGTGTTATTTACTGTGCTGCATCATATAATGGATTTTTTCAATTTTATGCAGTACATAATATACACCCGATCGAAACCGACAGGACAACGAGCCCGTGGCTCCGTGGTTAGGGGTGTTGGAATTCTAACCATCAGGTCGCGGGATCGAGTTTCAGTGTGTTTCACACTTCGGGGTTGGGTATGGCAGACTGACGACGGCTAATAAGCCAGAAATGGCCATTCCAGTCTCTCTTGTCTTTGTCATGCGCCTTCTCCGGTCCTTTTGACTCTGCCTTGACACCGGGTTCAGGTGAGGGAGGAGGAGAGAGTGTGGTAGGTACATCACAAGTCCAATCTTACTATAGGGCACGCGCAAGTCTCCGTCCCTGCTCTCGCCCTGCTGTGGAGCATACGGTGGACATCGTCGGATGCGACGGCCGAACAATCATTGTGCACTTTCTCATATGCCTGGTCGTAGGAATACAAAAAAAACTGAAACACACATGACTTATCCAACGATTTCCCACTTACGGACATTTTCTTTTCATCTTTCTTTGAAATACAATTTCAACGAGGTTGGGGTGGGGGGGGGGGAGTTTCGCTGGACACTTTTGTCATGTTAAGCTGGAAACCACACTATAATCATCAACGACGGCGTAGGTGATAAATAAACATATGCTTTCAATCAAAGTGAGAAGATACTACGACAACCGTCATCTCCCTGAGTCGTTGTATAATCACAGTTGCTATGGCCAGAGTCGAATTTCTCGGATTTCACCTTAAAATTTGCAAAATCTTTTACTGGATAACTTTTAGCACTAGGACACCACATAAGCAAAGAACTCGAATTCCAACCTTGCTGGACTGGGCAACTAACACAAGAACTTTGTTTACTTCGCTGATGTGTAAGAGTAGTCAGTAGACGAGGAGAAAGTTCCAATTTTCGTAGGCTAAGTTATCGGTTTCAGGCGTTGGGTTTCTATTAGGAAATAGAGGGGAAAAAGTAACAACTCAATTTTAAAAGCGCTTTTAAATATCATTGGTCGCCTCATACTTAAGCAGGCATCGATTTCAAATCTTCTGTATGCTTTCCGGCTGTCTGCGGACTGCAAGTAAGCCGCCAATAGCTTCCTTGACACTGATCTCAAAAAATAACAGTTAAAATTTTGTTTTGCCTACTTAAAATTTTTAAGTGACTTCAAGATGCACTTTTCTGACCCCGGCTTCAAGGTTATGCCGAAGCAGTTTTTGTTTTCTGACGGTTCATTTTATTAACCTCTCCTGAGGATACTTAGTCATTGGTTATATGGACTCATTATGCATCTATTTTCGGTGGTTCTTTAACCAACGGCGCTCACAGACACGATTTCTTGAGTTCTCTAAGTATGGTTCAGTGTGAGGAAAAACAACCATGTGTGTTTAGGATACAAAAGGAAGGACGTAGACGAATGCCTGGCCAGTCACTATGCTCGAGCTGCCTAGCACGAGCGCACGGAATAAATAGAATGGCTTTTAAACTGACCCACGTCCTCCCTTGACCTTGAAAGTTATTCAGATGGTTGAAATCGCAAATCCGCGGTTAATTTAAACAATCCTCTTTGACCCAGGGTCAAAGCCCTTGCAGCACACCCGTCTGCAACTTACGCAGTATAATGTCCGGCATGTTGACTCAAATCGTTGGAACTGTGCTGGACTATTTTGCTCATGAAGTTCGCATCTAAGTCGCTTTTTATAGCCTTTGACCGCTGATTTATGTGGAGAATCATAGCCCACACCGCCGGTTAGGTAATTTGTTTGATGTTAATGAAGAATAAAATCGCAAAATATCAAAACAAGCATCTTTCTACATATATGCGTAAGAAACCTAACTTCACTACTTAGCGGTATCTTTTTTATTCTTTCTGCAGGCGCGAAACGATAAACATTGTATATGTCAAATTTTATCTTCTATTTTAGCAGAAAATGTTGCTTATGTGACTTTGGCTGCACTCACTGTTGATACATACTTTCCAGCATAAAATATTCACTTAGTCAGGAATCTTGAATAGAATAAGTATTTTGAGAAAAGAACCGTGACCTGTAGGAATTAGTGGGCGCTTTTCAAACACCAACCGTCTTCATATAACGTTGGCTGATCAGATGACAGCAGTGGATATCCGGAAAATACAACAAAAATTTTTTTCATCCGTGTCTTTATTGTTTATTTCCATCAAATTAAAGTGAAAACGTCTTCGGGGTCCTATTCAACAGTTCCCCCTTCCCTCCCCGCCACAGATCCTAGCCTTATTATGTGTCCACCCCCATTTCGTGCGTTAGTTGCTTGCCTGTCAACCAATTTAGTTTGATCATTTCACTTTCTCCTCCGTTTATTTCGTCTGATGACGGGTTGGTGTCACCTCAGCTATTCAACAGATAGAAGTGTTTAAATGAAAAGGCTAAACGTTGTATTACGAATTCCGCCCCCATAGCAGGCGTCACTACCTTTCGCGCTGAGGCTCAACAAACATCCACCTAAATCCCTGCATTAGCCGTTAACTAGAAATAATAGCTTAACTGGGACTGTCGTTCCGCTGGGTAAGGAACATAATCCCAGGCCTATTTATGCATCGAGGCGTGTTGAATTTCACTCAGAAACAGCGCAGTCACTGTGGTTTGCCTCAGTCGTGAAGAAAATGGCACTCTGCTAGTGAACAGTAATTCCCGCTGACGCTCGCGAGTCATATGCAACCATTTGTTCTCTTTAAGGAGGATTGAAAGATGTCTTTTATTTTTCTAAGGCCACCTTTTTATAGAAGCTTATTATTTCAAAGATAATGATGTCTGACTTTATGAAGCATAGTAGCTAGAACCACTTGAGGACTTGGCCTACTTCCATGTGTAGTCTTATATACACTGAGTGACCGATCTCATGAAATGTTAGCCGAAATTCCAAAATGCGTTTCCGATTAGGAAGGATTACTTAGGTGGGGTTCTAATACATATTACCTTGCGACAAAATCCTATAATATTTCGGGCTCGGCAGGATGTCAGCTTTTAAATGCACCTCTTTTTCATTTCCTGTAGAAGCCGTACTTAGCAAAAAATAACTACTTAGGTAGCATGCACTTTTCACATCGATTTTTGATGGTCTCATTAATTCAACTCTATTTTATAAAAACATGAATCAAAATATGCTTTTTTCACTCATTCAATAGAGAATTACGTCAGCTTTATATTTTATACTTAAAGAAGAAACATAATTCAGTTTCAAAAAGTTGTCTAATTCCCGAATTATTTGGAGCCTGATTATCCGTTGCATTAGCACTTAGCGATTTCAATCTGCGAGATGAATGCGTTTCGCGTAGGGAAAATCATATGTTCTTCTATGACTTTAAAAAGATACCGTATAGAGTCCACAACATTTTGCGATGGACGCGGACTAGGTTGTACATTTCATGATGGACAGTGGTAAACAGAGAGGTACGATGCCGTACTCATGGACATCGCACGGTCTTCAAAAATCTCATAATTGAAAACGTTTTAAAAGCCTAATTATATTCCTTCTTTAAGTATAAAGTGCAAAGATGACGTAATTCTCTATTGAATGAGTGAAAAAAGCATATTTCGATTCATGTTTTTTATAAAATATATTTGAATTTATGAGACCATCAAAAGTCTATGTGAAAAAGGCATGCTACTTACGTAGTCATTTTTTGTTGACTGCGGTTCCTACAGGAAATGGAAAGGAGGTGCATTTAAAAGCTGACATCCTGCCAAGCCCGGAATATTATAGGGTTATGTCGCAAGGTAATATGTATTAGAACCCCATCTAAGTAATCCTTCCTAATCGGAAACGCATTTTGGAATTTCGGCTAAGATTTCATGAGATCGGTCACTCAATGCCCGTAGCTGTCTATAGTTTAACAACGAATCATGTCCATCGTTCCATATATGTGCGTATGTATACGCACTTTTTTTTACCAACAAACAATACCCTTGCATAAATGTCAAGAGAATAGAGAAATAATTCTTGAGCGGCAAACGTGTCAAATCATCAAGAAATTTTTAAGCGTTTGCCGCAGTACAAACCAATATTCAAAAATCAAAAATCTTTCAACGAGCAAAAATCAAAATCGGGAATTTTGTATGCTGAATGGTAGCATGGTGTGCTTATGCGAAGACTATTAGGAAAGCAAAACTCCTCCAAATATTTTGTCTAACAGTGTTTTACCTTTTACAAATTTCGAAAATGTCACAGAAAAGCTTACAACATCAAGGATGGAATACCACGCTGTCTAAAAACTGGACTAAATGCCTATTTATAATGTAACGCCACTTAAGTAGCGTATTCTGTTCGAATGAGCAAAAAAGGGTTTTTAATGCGCATGACAGAGATTTAGATCTGAGCTTCGATAAAGGCCTTGCCGCCTCAATTTCAAAGAATTTTATTCAGCCTCAGTTGGTAGCCTATATTTCAAAGGACACTAATCATCATCCTTACATAGTCGCAGCGTAGAGATGCCAAAGAAGTTAGTCCATACTAGCCAAGACTTGATTTCAAGTTCGGAAGTGTGATAACTTCAAAAGAAGAGAGGATAAACAGTAAATTTTGTGGGCAAAATCCACAATACGGCCGACTCATATGCTCTGCTTTTCTGTACATGGAAGGTTAGAATACCTCCGCATTGATGAAAGTAGCTGTTTGAAAATTAGTACGAATTGGGGGACATTATCATAGCACATCGTCTATATCTGCTGTGTCTCGGAGTTTTCGTGAACGACTTCATTTTCCTTGCAGTTATTCAATACTGGGGCACGAATGTCCAAAACTGCCAAATTTAGTATTATACGAGTTCCCACATGCCGCAAGATAATCAGTATTAAAACCGCGACCACACTTCTTTCGTCGGGGGTTTTTCGAAACTCGCAAGGGCTGAATGCCGGAATTTCTACGAAGAGATCTGATTGATCTCGCCGATTCAGTCCCTCTGTCTGCGTGCGCAGTCAGTTTTGGCGGCGCCCTACATTTTTGCTTGTCCCTAATATTTCTGAACTGCGCCGGTTCTACGCCGCCAGACGTTTTTCCTCCGTTCAGGTGCTCTATCGTTTTTTTTTTATAAAAAAGTGAACTGGGTTGCCTCCAAGCCTGCCCACCAGACCTTGATGGGCGAACGCAGAACAAGGGGGAAATTTTAAGACCGTGCAAAACCATGGTGTGCCAGGCAAGCCGAGGTTTAATTACTTTTTCATGGCGTATATTTTGCACAGCCTCACACTATTATAGACGGCTAATCTGTACCCGGGTTCGGAAATCACATCGCCATGGAATAGTCGATCGTCTCGATTTTCGTGCTTTTTAACAAGTTTTTCTAAGGTTATATGACCACGTTCCACTGAATTAACACGTATTTTTCATTAAATTTCGATGCGTCTAAGTAACCGTCTGCCTTTCTCATTTGGGCAGGGGGAATATGATTGCCCCCCGCATTACAAATGGTCCTGTCCTAAATACCAGAGGGGTTAGAGTCGGCGCTAGAATAAGTGTTAGTTTCATGAGGGCTAGTATTAGGGTTAGGGTTGGGGTTAGTGTTTGGGTTATGTTTGGGACTACAGTTTGAACACTGGAGTATAACCCCCTCCAGTACTGCGGATCAGTATTCTAGCGTCAGACCCATTTCTTAAACAGATGGCGTAAATACATATTACATGCACCCGTGATATGAGTTTTTAATATTGCACGTTCACGCTTGAGATCAGAGCATACTGTACTAATAAAAATTCAGCGTATCCGATATTTTGAGGAATAAGACTTGAGTTCTACAGTATAATCGAGATCTCCAAATTGCTTAATTCCTATGAAAAGCATCAAAACCCAGGGAAATAAAAAACTGCAAATATTATGGCCTAGGAAATAACACCTCTGTCTGGTTGCAATGCCGACTAATACACCGTATGCTCACAACATAGCTCACGTATCTTAACCTGGTTGCTTACAAGACGTCATTAATAAAATAGTGTTTTTATCAATATTTGATTATCATATCAGTTAGACTGCATTTTCAAGCCGGTAGGAAACAGATCCCAACTTCCCATACTACTTTGCTGGCAATTATACGGTTTTGAAGTTTCTTACACGACACGGGGAGACAAAAATGTCGAGTTTTTGTAAGAATGCTCGTGTGGTCAACTTATCATGGATTTATTCATAACGCTCTTAAATCGTGTAATTTTCGCCATTGAAACTAGGCGTTCTGTTCATCGTAGCATTAGGTAATAACGGAATGGTCTTTGCATATAATGTCCAGTGGTTTGGAGACCTTGTAAACAAGCAAGAATGTCAAATAGTTTTTTTTAACAAAATACGAACCGCCTAACTTTGGGACAACAAAACATTGTTCACCTTTAATTCGGTGGTTAAAAATATAGGTTGTATTTTCTTTAATGGAAGATCTAAACTCTCTTTTGAGTGTCTATGTATATTCTCCAAATTTACTATTTAAGACTAAAGGCGTTTCAGTATCTTATGACTTAAGCAAGTTCCTCGTTTTCAGAGAACATCCGTTTGTAAATTTCCATAATTTTTATTACATGCTGTCAATGTGTTCGAAATGAAATTTCCATGAATCATCACAGTAACATTTGAACATTTGTAAGCCATTTCATTATGTATGAAATAATATGTAAACTCACTTAACATTCGTTTGCAGCGAGGGTAGGTCAGACTGGGTGAATATTCAAGTTACTGTTTTAAACAGTACCCAATCTGAAAACTTATCTGAACTGCATCTTTTTTTCAACTAAATGTCAGATTTCGCTGACATTTAATACCCTAACATTGACCGTCAGAAATGTTACTGTTGGCTGTTATATTCTAACAACAGTTTCGAAATTTACATGGGCGCTGCAGATCAACCAAAGTATACATTAACCTTGTGGCAGATTTCGCACGTTTGAAATCACCACCTGGCACTGGCAAGAATCCCAATTAAAAGAAGACAAGCCTAGATCTGTGAATGAGAGAAAGGAGATATTTTATGATACTTCGTAATGCAATTAAACTCACGCGAATATTTTTATTGCGATGCACAGTTGTGCATGTCTCGGCATAATTGGTATTAATATAAATTAATTTCCTCCTACACCCAACGGAGGCATTAGTTAGAAACTCGAGCATGCGCTTCGCCAATTTTGTCTCTATAACACAAATACAATGAGGTTCGCTCATTGATGTGTTTCCAGCGATCTTCATGTGTCCTCTGCTACAATGGCGAAATCCATATTGGGAATAAGGGGATGTCGTTCCTGCGTGCTAAATACACTATTTTATGCTAGTTTGCGCGATAAAACAGGATTATTCACCTAAAGTTGAGGATTTTCAACGCGAATGTCTACAAAGGTCTGGGGCTAAACCTGGAAGAGTAAAGTTTTGACTGTTTTACTCCAAGTTCGTTCAGTACTGCCAGAATCAATTATTAACCCGACAAATGGATAACTTGGTAACATCCGTAGACAGGTTTTGAATAGAAACTGGTTAAGGAGGCTTCCAGACACCGACGGATATCTTATTGGCTCCAAGAGGAATACTCAAAAAGGGTTCATTGCTTCCAATTTTTTATTGTGCATACATCATGCCAGCTACATCTTGCTAAGCATGTGCAAAACGTTTTACTAGGATATTGTTTTCACCAAGTACCTTATTTGGTAGGAAACCGGAATAGGCGCCTTTGCAAATTAACACAAGGCCACCTGTAATATGGAGGATACCTATTCCTGTGTATCACACCCTACTTTACAAGGGAATATTCTGATTTCAAAAATTGCGTAATTTTAAGCATTATTAGATAAGTACATGGATTCTCCTATAGCCTAAAAGCTTCCCTAAATTATACACCATGATTCACATCCATTGTTCACAATTTTTGTTGTTAAGGGATCTCTTTAAAATAACATAAGAAAATCTGTGGTTTCGATTTGTGGAAATTGCATAATACGTTATTTTCGAAATCTGGACCCATATGCCATAGCAGGCTGAGTTCAAAATAATCTCGGCATTCGAAATAGTAGTAGGCATCGTTCCCTCGAGTAAGAATAAAGGAACCCTAAATTCTTACAAAATAAATGTGGGTAATTATATCTTGCATTCTCTTTAAAGAAATGCAATCAAATGTGTAGAGAAACAGAAGAATGAAATCACAAGACAACCCCATGCCATCAGCTATTTTTTACTAAATGCAACATTAGCGGCCGGCTGAAAGTTTGCTTATTTTAAAGCCAGCAACCAGGTGGCTAAAAAATTATGAAAGCTAGTCAGTTTTGCTACCCACACAAAACAATCCTTTCTTATAGAGTCTTTTATAGTTGTTAAACGTCTGGGGTTTCGTAATATACTGTATGTGTAATTCTGTATTCGCAGGCTTCCTGAACATGTATGTATAGCATTTTAAATGATCCACAATTAGCTGTTGAGTGCTTAAACCAAAACTAGTTTCCGGGTGTCAACGGCAAAATAAGTACAAAAGTACTCTTCAGTTAAAAAGTGTCAAGATGAGAAGTAGAGAAATTCTCGGAGGCCGTCAGTTGCCTTCTCGTACCACCTAGAGTGGCACATAGGCCGGAGGCAACCATCAGGCGCCAAATAATGAGCCCGAAAGTCTCACTGGCCCGATAAAAAGACGTCTAGAATTGTTTACCGGATTTGATGCAGTTTCAGACAATGCAACTACGTCGGAGACACTGGGAGACTACCTCGAACGCGAATGGCCGAACACGCCTCAGCAGTGCGGAGAAATTACGCCAGTTCCCGGGTCGTGGTTCATTCGATGGCATCCGTCCACACATTCAAATTCGATGAGGCCGAAATTCGCGCAGGAGTTGACAGCCGTGTGGGCCGCGAGCTGCTTGAGTCAGGGTTCACGGGCCCCCAGTCTGCTAACAAGTTCAATGACCTCCCCTTTCCATTTTGCGGTCAGAGACTTAGCTTGGGCGGAGTAATAAGCCGGACAGGGAGCGTTTAGACGAACACGGCTTACAATGCCAGTGTTGGTGGGCTAGATGGCCGAGTAATCACCACACCAACATCCAACATGGGTGATGAAATGGTGACGATTAGCAACTTGAATGCCGACCATCGAGCAATTACTGCAGAAAGGACAACCGTCCTAGACGAAGGAGGTGGGACCGTCAGTTTTCATATGTATGCGGTGGCATGGCGACTGCATTGTATAAATACCTCAAACTGGTGTGCGTGGATTTCCCGTATCTGATGCTCTCTCTAGTGATGGGTTCGAGCATGGATGCGGAACGTCGTACGAACAAAGTTCTTGTTCCATCGGTGCGTCTACTTCTCGACTTTTACCTAGCACTCGCATTTTAGCTTGCGTCGGCAGTTGCCAAGGGGGTTGGGGTTAATATGGGCGCGTCAAAATGCAGATATTTGTTTTAAGAGTATGTAGTCTGTAAAAAAGTACTTCAAAAATGAGGCATTCTGTCCTTCAAGTTCCAAATTTCCTGGAGGCGTAAGCTCCTATAAACCAAACGCAATAAAAACTCCACACTAAGACAGGTGAACTATATCTTTTACGCACAATATACGTCATGATACCTCTTCCCTTGCTGTTATCTATGCTCTGAACTAAGATCTCTTATAGGCCAGTGTTTATCTTTCACAGTTAAATTCCACGTCGTTGTCCTTAAAAAGAAAATTTGGCTTCCAGTACAAATATTTAAAAGTAAAAATTACCACCAGCCGTCCAGTTTTTGTACATACGATTGCAAAACATATGGTATGTCAAATGCGGACTTATCATAATAAGACAAGATCAAAATTCCGGAGCTAGATTCTGAGATGGAGAAGGGGTAGATCTCTAATACAAATGTAGCAGCTACCTAATGTTCTGATCATGCTGAAGTAAAAGGCATGAGTACAATAGAGTTTAAATGGTTCTCCGGATTTATTGATTTTGTCCCGAGTCGGTTTTATCCTTTCCTTGACTTGATTGATCGTCTCATTTTTACTGATACGACAGTATGAATACGAAGATAACTGTGTTGATGGAGGTTAGCGTAGGGTATTTGTACCGGAGGAGTGACTATTAAGCTAATTGTTTTTGTCAAGCTTCCGGATGAATGAAGTCACTCTGAGATTATCTCTGTTAAATCATGTCTCTTTTTGAGGTGACATCACCAGGAGAGCAGAGTTCGATGAACCTATTGTTTGCTTAAGCCTACGTGTGAGACCAATTTTCACTTTTTTATCAGTAACTTTTCGAAAGATATGAACTGATACTGGACTCCTGGCAGTTCTGCCATCCAGATTGCCTCTCTACCATGAGAGGCGCCTTATTCTGACCTCTGATATGTTTTTGGCATGTATTTAAGTTGATCCAGAACAACCCATTTGTAGCCTCCCAGCACCCTCCCTGGCAGCCAAAGATTCGGATGCCTTACTAATAGATTGCTAAAATAGACTCTGCTGACTGTTGGATGAAATCGCATGAAGCTAAGCATTCCCGGAGAGATCATCGCCAGCGTTCCTTCAATCTTTATTTTTGAGCACTAGTAGGTTTGCACATCACGTAGCCCCTGCCAGGCAATCCTACTGTCCCTTAGAGCAGAAGGTCTAACGCCCGTACTGTTTTTGCGTAGCCCCTACGAGGCAGACTTCAAAAATGGTGAAAGTATTTCCCCGCACTCAGCCTTTCCCGTGGAACCGCCCTCCACCAGTAGCAGGGAGACGAGTTTCCTTCAAAGCCTCCGTGACATGCAAAACTTGCTTGGCATGACGCCGGCTGGAGCACTACAGAGGATCAAGATTGGTGCGGATGCCTACAGGGAGATTGACAGGCGCGTCTTTCGGTCGAGATCGATATCATCTCAGCGAAGATTGGCAGACGAAGAATTTTCCCGACGCCTGCATGGTTCGCAGGATACCCAAGTCCCTGGTAAGTGGATATGTTGGTTTCATCGGCCTCCCCCCCATTCCAGCTTCTCATGTCTTTTTGGCTATCTCATTCTGCATGTAGTATTAGTCGCTATGCGACTGTCGGCGAGGATCTAGATAGAGTCCCAAAGGCACAGCTGGACGAGCGAGTCCCAAAACCGATCCGCGAGCCCTCTTCGAATAGCTCGATTTAGCGCTCAGCAACCAACCTAACGTGCCTCCTTTCGAATTTGAGCCCGTGTCATTAGGCCTGAAGTCTGTCAGTCTGCAAGTTAGTCCTGAGTCCACACTCCATCGGTTACGACAGAAGATGTTCACGGTCACCTGGACGGGCACGCCGCCGGTCGCTTTTGAGTGCAGAGCAGAAGAAAATTGGTGTGAAGTAATGACTTTCGAAAACGATTACGATCGCAAAGTCAAACTTGAAAGTAAATAAACTGTGTAGCTGCAGCTCTATGCACAATGAACTGTTGAATGTAAATCAAGGATTTTCGGGGAACCAGTGAAAATATTTGTCAAAAGTAAGGTATTTTCGTCATATTCTTATAAGCGTTTTTCGGTTTTTATTTTGGTTTTTTGACTTTTTGAGAAAACATTGAATGATTCTGCTTTTAGATCTTTCGGGGAAAATGAGGTCTTTTTCATTTTATTGGAAAAAGCAGGTATAAAGGAATTTAACCAAGTATTAGACTAAACTGTGAATAATATCATGCCTTTTGTACGTGCACGATACTCGTAAACAATGTTTCACGAAGAGGCTTTCATTGTATTTTGTGCTTTTCAAAGAAAACAACGAAATGGGCTTAATTGCGAGCAAGCAAATTTGAAAATAATGACAAAGTAAGCGTCTCCAAACCAAATTTTACAAAATTAAAATGAATGGTCCCTGCAAGGGCCAAATTAGAGGATGAAGTTGCTTTAGAGAATAACTGTGGGGGAATAAATTTGACCAGCGCTTTCTGCTACAGATGAACACACTGGAGGAACGTTAGGTTTGTGAGTTTGAGTTTATGAGTTTGTGATAAAACATGTTAAGCATTAGGCGTCTTCATAAATACACGTACTTTTGTGGGACCCTAAAATTTATGAGCACGAGAAGCTTATCTCTAGTTAACGGTCAGGCACAACGATCTTGCGTAAAAGAGCAACTATTTTGGTTGCACATATTTGCAAATTAACTACGAATTTGCGAAAAATCAGGTTATTCTTTCTAGCGGAACTGCCGATATCTTGACTACAGAGCGTCACTTTGAAGGGAGTTTCATCCTCATAGGATTGGTTGATCAGAAGGGATACTTTGGAATATTTTCAGATTTCCGTTAAGGTATACCCCTAAAATTAATGCCGCTTACGATGTAGAACAATGATGTAAGTTATTCTGATTGGAACCCCCTCTGCTGATTTAGAGTCAAGACTGCTAATGTTTCTTCAGAAAACGTTATTTTATTCCTTCTTAAGGGCCTTAAAGCATTTACGATGAAGTTCGAATTACTCTTTGAAAAAAATCTATCAACTTACGAATATTTTCGTTCTAGTAAATGATTAGGAAAGCGTGCTTTTCCCAATCTATTCTACACATATAACTAGTCTTTGTCGGTAGTGTCAATCTGCCTGTACTAGGCGACACTATGCGAGTGCTGGCGGGGCTCGAGAGATCTCCCTAGGGTACATAGGGACGAGTGAGTTTCGCAGAGCGACCGGTGAATGTCCTTCTACCATTGTTAGTATACTCCAACCGAAATCGGCAGGACAATCGGCCCGTGGCTCAGCGGTTAGGGCGTTGAACGGGTTGCTGATCCGAGCCCCGGGATCGAGTATGGCTGGCTGATGACGGCCAACGAACAGAAATGGCCGTTCTACTCTCCTTTATCTTCGCCGTTAATGCTATTCTACACATTTAACCATAATTAACTAACCGCACAAAAAATCGAGGAAGTTTACAAATTGCTAACCAGACCGCCTCCGATCAAGTCCTTCCCAATCGTCCTCACCGTAAACTAACTTGCTGCACGTGGATCGCTCTAGTTGGGTATCTACGTAACCACCCGCAGCATCAACAGCTTAACGCATCGGAACATCTGAACCCATGACCAGGGTGAAGAATGTGGTCACAGTCGAGAGAGACGAACAAACTACCAGTTCTGTAAAGTACTGTATGCAGTTTTAACTACACGTCAGATTTTTCAATCGAAATGTGAAATAAGACCCAGAACACTTACAAGAACCTGGAGTAATATGTTCCAAATCAACCTTATAAGGTCATTGTCTACTCTGGCCTTGCGGATCGGACGTAAATGTTTTGAAGTATTTTCAAAATGTTACCCACGCTTCTTCAAAACATTGGGGGCGTGTACGTTCCACAAGACTCTTTGATCCCACCAAATCTCGCACAATTCAACTTGGCTATTTAACTCGATGGCAAAAGTATTTGGTCTTTCAGTGCTTCCTTCTCCTTTGAAAGTAGACCCAGCCCTTATAAATCTGATCATGAAAGTCAGGCATTCAAGTCCTTTTTGAATGTTTTCTTTCTTATACTTTTAGATGTCACTGAAAACACTCCGGCTCCGCGATCCGCAATAGCTCGCCTGCCTCGTTTTGTGGTGAGACCGCGGCAAGATGGACTTCTGCGGGTGGGTGGTTCGTGCTAGGCACACTTACAATGGTATTCACACAAGTGTTTGCGCGCTTTCGAATAGAAAGTAGAACCCGACAAGTGCCCGAAACCAGTCATTCATGCACCTGGAAGGGTTATGTCTAGGTTGGAAATAATTTCAGCTGGTTAATGTGTTTTTCAAACACAGTCTGAGTTTTTTTAACTATCCTAGAATTTTAAGCGTATTTGGAAAGTAATTTTACTGAAATAAAACATTTTCTTTGCGCTTCTGTGTAAAGACGTCCGAAAAATTCCGCACGGCACCCAAGCATGTTGACAAGTTTCGACGTAATATAAGGACGCGTAAAATCAAGAGTGCGTCTGGTAGACCTCTGAATTATGAATATCGTCCAAGCCCAACTATTCCTTACCCACAAGTGCAAGATTATATAAAAAGCCCATTACCTATAAAATGGCAATGAGAAATGAGCGTTTTCGTTCCTTTCCAAGAATAGTTATCAGTTTTATGCACGTGTCAAAGGCGCGAGTGAAATTAGACACTAATTAATCCCGTACTGTTGCCTATATGCGATAATCAGTGGTTGGAAAGGTCCTTGACTAAAGGCCCAGATGCCGCAATGTATAAGTATACGAGAGATTCTTTGTCATGCTTGCAAGAATCGCGAGCCTGATTACATAAATAGTTCACTCAAAGGGACAGAGATTTCAGCGAATGCTATTGGTTCTTACGAGAACCATAATATTTGAAGACTGGTAAGTTTTGAAATTGGCAAACGATTGTAATTTTAAATCAAGCTAAATCACTTTTAAAATAGACATCTCTATATATATGCTTGTGTACGCCTTCGCTCAAGCGGTGTCTCTGTCCATCAGCTCTAACTCTGTGCGTCCCATGTCAATCAATGTGTTGACAGTGGTAAATTGTATTACGACTTACTCCAAACCTACTGTAAGGTATGGATCTACGACACTTCAGAGCTGCGAGACGGTCTTCGTGAAAACGGAAATTTGAGACCACGAAAGCGTCTTCCAAACCGAAAGTGTCCTATTTTTGAAGACAAAGAATTTTAATCCGGATAGTGGCTGCCTAAGCAAACCGTGCAAATATAGGTTCTACCTACATTTATCAGACGATGATCAAACCAGGCACGTCTCCGTGTGCCTAGCGGCCTCAAGGGCCGTTTGACTTGGGCAACAGTGCCCAACCAGTACTAGTTTCGTTTTTTAAACGTTATGCCCGGCCTGGATGAATCAATTTCTATAGATTTTAAAGAAGCGTAGGCCACTTTAAGAGTGGAAAATGGGAAACCCGGTAAGATGTGGTCTGGTAGCCCCACCTGATGTACACAATGCTGTTGGGGCTGGGGTTAAGGGTTAGAGTTAGGGGTTTTTCTTAGGGGCCAGGGCTAGGGGTTATAGTCAGGAGTCAGGGTTAGGGGCTAGCGCAACTATTTTTTCAACCACCTAACGTACAACCGCGCATTCTCAATAGCTTTTCTTTTGCACACAACTTCTTGCCCTCATCGCCGGTGAGTTCCTCGGCTCCACCTGTAAGGACCCCTATTACCACCGGTCCCATAGTAAAAGTGACTGGGGTTTGTTTACTTTAGGTGGGGCTACCAAACCACATGCAATCGAAAAACGGAAGCAGAGAGAGAAGGGGCACACAGTTAGTGGAACCAACGAGGTAACAATCTTCTCAACGAAGTTCGTAGCTGCAAGGCAACACATCAGGCAGGGTAGGCACTTGCTTCGTCCGCAGAGGGATTCGAGCTGTTAGGAGGCCCTGACCTTGCATGACATTTACGCTGGTTTCTTGTGCATCACAGAAGTCGCAGCAGTAATGTCTGCGCAAACTACCTATACAGTGTTCTCCTTCGAATAGTAACGAAAGGACCTTTTTGCGACTTATCAAATGAACCCTGTTTGTTCCACCCACTCCCCTCACTTTCGCCTCGCTACAGGCACGTGTGAGTTTGTCTTCAGAGACTTTGCCAAGAAGGCTCCGAAATCAGGCCAACCATCCTACGGTTAAAAAGACCGGAGGGGGGAGATGTGACAGAACTTCGAGCTATAAGTTGGGACAGTCCACAAGAAGTGGAGTATTTAGTCAGGAGACTTGCTGCGAGATGGGCTTGACTCGGTTGCCTCTGGATTTGACTCCAGATCTCCATACTATGAAATCAGGGGAGTGTCGAGCATGGACCGGATGAAAGTACTGATTATTACCTGGCCAGTCAATGAATCAACTGCATCGAAGTCTCAGCATTCTAACGGCCTTGATTGCGCATTCTCTTATAATCTGTTTTATTATTTATTATACTTAATATATATTAAATATTTATAAATTAAATATATATATATATTACATGAGCAGCTCGCTAAGAGTGCAACAGGCCAGACGCAGACAGCTGTTTCACGGTCGTTACCGATCATCAGTACATTATATATATTGAGAAGGTGATACCGAAAAAGACAAGGGAGACCGGAATGGCCATTTTTGGTTTGTTAGCCGTCATCAGCCCATCTGTCATTAATGATATTCCCGATCACAACCGACAGGACAACGGGCCCGTGGCTCAATGGTAGGGCGTCAAACTCCATGACCAAAGATCCCGGGTTCGAATCTTAAGTGATCCACACATGGGTTGGGTATGACTGGCTGATGACGGCTAATAGGCCAGAAATGGCCATTCCGGTCTCCCTTGTCTTTGTCGGTATCACCTTCTCAACATATATCACTAGTCACTGTGCGACTACCTGCGAGGGTTTAAGTATGAGCCCCAAGGCACAACAGAACGAGCATGTTCTGTAACCTGATCGGTGAGCGCCCATCTGTCATTAATATATATATATTAAATATTTATATTTATTAGATGAATTCACTGAATTGGGACGGGGGTAACAACGGCAATGAGATAGACGGACCGCAGCCCCGGCAGAACAAACGCATGCGTGTTGAATGCGGCCCATGTGACCAGCCCGCTCTCAGTCGTCCCAAGGTCTCATTTGCTACCTACCTGGAGAGGCCGTCCAATAAACTCCTCGATGACCTGCACTATAGCGGTCGACTGCCCATGGCCAGTGAACAGCGCAAGTAAGCGAGTCTGTCTAGGTAAAATTACTCCTTCGTATGCACAACCTATCAATACACTGGCTGACGAACAGAGTGATCGATTGTCGACGGTCCCAGTATTTTCGGTTTTCGGCTATAAAGGAGTCGGTTTATTCAGTCTTACACCCAAACAAGGCCTATCACAGCCAGACCTACGTGCTTCAGCTTCATCACGATTTGACATGCAACCTGCGTGTCTCTTAAGAAGGATATTGTTCTCTTGTGTGGTGGTAGTGGTAGTGGTGGTG
>CACRXP010000374.1:545029-556273 GCA_902702965.1 Spirometra erinaceieuropaei | reverse complement strand
TTGAATAACTTTAAACCTGACCTGCCGTTCCACTTGCACTTAGGGTTTTGAAACTACGAGCCGTGTATTTTCTGCGTACGGACAGCCATACATTTCTCCACAGTATTAAGAGGAGACTATATGGGGTTCATAAAATTAAGCAAAAGATTGGGGCCACTATGTTAACTTTACAAACCACATTAGTAAATGCAGACACACGACGTTTCATAAGCGGCCATGTTACGGTATTAAAAAGTTTCACAGTTAGAAAACTTTTTGAAAACCGAATTATACCCTTGTTTCGAGTATGAAATTGGAAGAAGACGTAATTTTCCACCCGATGAGTAAAGGAATGAATATTTTTATGCATGTTTTCCATGAAATATAACTGAATTGTTACGGGCATCCAGAATCAATAAGAAAAATGCATGCTACTTCAGTAGTCATTTTTTTCAGAGTGTAGTTCCTGTATGCAGCCGGAAAGAATTTCGTTTGAAAACCGGCATCCTGAGGTAACTGAATTATGATAGAATTATGCTGCATGATGATTAGTTTTACAACCCTACTCAATTAATCTTTTTGAAACGAAAACGCGTTTCGGAATTTCGGTCGACATTTCATCAGTTAGCCCACCCAATGTATGTATTTCTCTTTGCATGCCGTAACCCCACAGTTGTGCATATGTGTTGACCTACGACCCGCTGGCATCGGGGCAGTCCTACGTCAGTCTTGTGTAAAAAATACTCACCGAGAAGTTAAAGAAGGTACACGAACAGTTCCGTCGATTTGCTCCTCATTCACTGGTCTTTATCCTGCCGCTGACGGTGCTGCTGTTGTTTTTACTCTTAACGTTAGTTGGTCGCTTTCGAACCATGCGTTTGCGAAAAAGTTACGCAGCGATTCCTTGGCTGTGCAAGAAAATACGGCACAGCATGCAGATTCGATAATGCGTACATTTCGGGGTAACCCCTTGTATCAAGGAGCGATCACCTTTTATGGATGGTATTTAAATTTGTAGCTTTTTAATTTCCTTGAAAATTAACTGCGAACTTGGAGTAGATCAGTATATTTAAGGCCTATAGGCTCAGACTGAGAATTTTCTGTATGAATATTTGGGCCGAAGTTCATCAGCCACAGCGGATAACCGCGTAATATTCATTAACTGCCGACAGGCAACTAGTAGTATACTTTAGGGTAAGGTGATTCCATACTAACAGCACAGGTACTAGCCAAAAGCCCATATACGCGTGTTTCGCCGATACCCTGCCGTTGCATGACGCAGCTGCGAGGAGTTCGGCTCGCCAGTGGGTCCCCCAGCATTCACTGTCTGCTTCCTGGTATTTAAACTTGTCGACGATGAGTGATGTAAATACCCCGAAGACGCGAATTTAAAATTCTCCCAGTCCACGTAGTCTGATGAATGTCGCCACACTGGCTAATGTTCTTATTTTATACTCAGTGCCAGACTTGCGGGACGGAAATGGTCATTTTTGTTTTGCCCTGGCTTGTAAAACAGCTGTTGCTTCGTTTATCTACCTGTAAATTTAAAGCTCTTCTGGAATGGGTCTCATTGAAATTTGTGCCTCTTTTCTAGGACAGAGACCCAAGGTGCTGTTGGCCAAATAGCTTTAACCTATGACTCAGGATTATGGCATATTAGTTCACCGTGTGTCCTCTTGAGAGAAAATGACATTACGATGGATTCCCAATAGTTTCGAGCTTCTGACACTGACCACAGTTCTGCCGGTTTGCTTGCCGCGTAAGCCTAGCTCCTACTGACAGGTAGGTTGGGAACAAGTTCACTGCCATGATAAAAAGACTGGCTCTCTATCGCTATCTATTATAGTCTGGTGCGTGACAACTTTGCGCATGAACGGTGCAGACCCCAACCAAAAACAAGCTTTGTACCTTGAAATATGACAGTTCGACCATCGTATCCTACGGTGTCCACCGTGGGCCCGATACCAAGGTGAGAGCAGGCACGGTGATATGCGCGTAAATTAGTTTATAGTGAAAGTAGACTTACGCAGCATCTACCGCACACTCTCCTCCCCCCACCTGCGTCCTGTGTTAAGACATGGTCATGAAGACCGGAGGTAAAGGAGGGCGCAGGTGGATGGCACGGCTGGATGTCTCATGTTTCGGTTTTTGCTGCCTATCGATGTGCGAGTGCGCTTCGGTAATCGTCCCCAGTTTGTCCTCATCAAGAGTAGAAGGAAGTTCCTAACCTTCCTTATATTTGAGGTTCAAATTTTTATTGCCCAACGTTCTGAAAAAAATCACTTACTACTGAGCATTTTCGCCTCGACACAATGAAATGAAAATGTCTGATAGACGAATAGTCCAGTTGCGTGGATAAGCAGGGCCAAAGCTGCTAGCCAGAAGGGTATGCAGCATAGGCTCCGCCAGATGAAACTCACTCATGCAAAAAGCTTAAAACTGACAGACAATAAAAAGGAGATCCACTTGGCACAAACCTGATCGTACTGTTACTAGACTTGCCATCTGCCAGTACCAAATGTACTGCGTCCTCGTTCTTTATTCTACTCGATAAGAAAACTCCTGTTTGCTTTTTTCGCCGATCATCCGGTTCGTCTTGAGCGTGCAAGCACAGAACCGTTTGGACCCTCTGTCAGCTTCTGTGCCAATTACACTGACTGATTCTAAGTCATTCCTGGTGAACCCATCTTCATTCACAGGCGCTGAGTGTGGGAACGCTAGAGTCGTTAACTCCTGAAGAAGATGTCATCTACACGTCAATGGGTTGTCGCATTTCCAGAGGGATCTCGATATTTATCCTACGGTTATTTTCTAGTGATCTCCCTCGAATGTTGCTGAGTAACGATCGGTGAGATAAGGTACGCTATGACATTTTGACTCCCTAAGAGTGACTTCGTTGACGGCGGGACCCACGGAGTGAACGCAGCACCAGTATCTTGTATGAATTAGTTGGTGTTGAGGAAGACTTACGCAGCAACAACCGTGCTCTCTTCTCCCTCATCCACCAGTCTCCGGTGGCAAGACAGTGTCATGACGACAAAAAGTGGGCTTGGGGTGGTGGCTGACAAGGCTTAACAGTCCGTCTACACGTGCCACACCCAACCTGATCCCGCACAAGGTTCATCAACGTTTCACGAAACTGGGGGAGGGGGCAGCCTGGATCCCACCTGGGTGGGAGGACAATAAAGACCACAGTAAGAAGGAGCCAGTGATCCTGGCTCTCAGACCTCCGTCACCAACCACTGAGACCGAATTACCTCGTCAGTTGGCAGTCTTCCAAGTCATGACTTTTAGCGCGTTGCGAAAGAATCAAGAGCGTGAGATCTATTATTAATGAGGAATGCGCTGATTTTTCGACATTGCCCCCCCCCGGGAATGTTATAGTGGATCATTGTTAGACGTAGACGCTCGCGCATATTCGTTCGTAGTTGTTGATCAGTTTCTCCAGCCTAGCTTTATCCTCCATGATTACGCTGTCCTTAGTAGACCTCTCCTCTTGCAGAATGAATTCCTATGCTTGAATAAAATAAACGAGACACCCACAGTGAGACTGACATGGCTCTGCCATTAACTTTTTAAGGACAGTCGCACAGTCGAAGTTGACCTGTCGGCTGCGTCTGAGTCCAGGTGGTGAAAATATGTTCATATTCTCTTCCGACAGATAGAGAGCAGTGGTCAGAGAGAATCATTTTGGACAGACTTCCAAGTAATGACGATTCCATGGGCCGGCTTACTCTATTTTTTCCCTTTTTATAGCTTTCATTTCGACCATGACAGGGTGACTCCTGTTGCATTTTAGTAGTTCAAATTAAATTGCTAGGTTTTGTGTTCAAAGTCTTAACTTTGTAAGAAAAGGGATGCTTTGACAATGATCCCGACTTCTCTCTTGACGAAAATGGGCTCTATTTACGGCAGTTTTCATCACCTTTCTTAGCATGTCTGCATTTGGTGCATGAATTTGACCCTCATGGTTGTCCTTATGCTGCTGGATAGTCCCTGTGCTTACTGACATACGCTCAATCTTTTAGATAGTCCCAAAAAGGCTGGGGGCGGCCAAATCAGAAAACTAAAATTTGAATTCCGAAAACTTATTAGCTGTTCGAAACTCTGCCTCATTATTGTGGCTTTTGGCGCATAGGTGGTTGATCTATCGTGTTACCATCATGTGTCAGACCTGTCTTCTACTGCAGGGCAGGCAAAATTCCCAGTATTGTTTGAAATCGGTTGCCTACCGCCAAATCATCATCATTGTCCTGAAAAAATGAGGTTCGCTCACTCTTCCAGATGTTACCCAAGCGTACGATCCATGCTGGCGGATGACTCTTCGATTCTTCGTGTCGCGAAACCTAGCATGCTGCTTATCAACAGAACCGTTCGGGTGAAAAAGGGGCTTTTTGCTGATGACATCGAAATAATGCGTACGTACTCTTAGCGTTAGAATATCAGAGTGATGATACCCGAAATAAACTCAGTACGTTGTTCGGTCGTGAATTCGTCCATAATATGTTTCCAAGAAACTAGTGCTCGTAATTTGAAACGATGTCTTAAAAAATTAATAAATGTAGGGTTTTTAAGTTTTTGAATGTTGAGCGACTTATGGGCCATCCTTTTGGTTGGTTCAGTAGTGATTTAAAAAAGCTGAGTCGTTAAATACCAAAAATGACTTTCTGCAGTAATATCAAGGAGTATGCACCGCAAGAATATGCTGACCAGTTTAAACAGTTAGAATGAATGCTCATTTCTGGCCTACTTTTCGAGCCACACATTAATTAAACATTCGGTTGAGCAAGTACTTTTTGGCTACGTAGCTTGAATTAATGGCGGAAAAGCGGCGCGCCGAGGCGAGTTCAACGGTTACTGTTGCAAAATGTCGTGCATCGTATGTGTTCAGTGCACGTTTACGACTGTGAACTTTCCTGATATTAACGAAACTCCAGTTTTTGCCCTTATGTGAGGAGAGCCCGACACATTGATAATGGAGTACTTTATCTAGAGTAGAACTCCGATGCAAAACCCCAAAGGAAGTGGTTGGGGAATCGGATATTGTTCGTATTACCATCATGATATATATCAGCAGAACTAATAACGGCTTGTCCACAAGCACAGTTAATTTCTACTACAATGGCTTATCTACATTCCTTTGAATTTCCTTAATCACTTTAAATATATTCCTTAGCATTCGCAGTGGATATTCAATGATATTTGCACACTTAGATTATATAATCTATCTCGCCTTTCCCCTATCCAATTATACTTACAGTTTTACTTCCTAGTTTAGCTTTCGTAAAAACAGAATGAAATCAGGGCAGGTGCGATGCCGTTTCATGCGCTCTTGCAGTATCGTATAATACAAAGATGGGCCGCCTTCCCTAACGCCGCTCAAGTAGCTTCTAGTCGAAACTTTTTACCAGCTCCCACTAACCTGTTTTCTCCTTCACTGGGGAAGTCGAAACGAAAGCATCTCCTCCAAATATAAACGATTAAGCGCTTACTTCCGTAGTGATAATATCCTGAGGAATAGGCTGTTTTTACGAATTACAATTAGAAAGTAAGAATTCTATGAGAACTGTCAATGTCTACACTTCCATCAAAATACGTAGGGACATTGTCAAGAGACAACAACCCAGATCGTCCAATTCCCATACCTACTCCACGAAGGAAATAAATCGTTAAACTACTTAGAGAAGTCGTATATAGCTCCCCATATGCAACATCGACCACACTTTTCACTTAATGCAGACAGCTTGATCTGCAGCCAAGCGTCGTCTATGAAGGTCAGTTACACTGACGCGCTCACCGATCATTTTACGGAACGTGCTTCTTCCGTTGTACCTTGGGGTTCAGTCTAGAGCCCTCTTGGGCAATCATATTACGGCTAGTAATATATGCAGATAGGGGGCTGCCGACATGGACAAGGGGAGACGGGATGCCCATTTGACCTAATCTTACCCCTGTCCATCCGTATATAGTCATTTTGGTAATAACAAGGCGTAAGGGGGCAGAATCATTATGCCCAGACCGGTACTGGCCCATTATAGACATTTTCACATTCATATCCCCGGGAACATCTCATAAGGTTTTAGGCCCTAATACATGAGGTGCGTTTTTTGAAATCTTGGCTTGTTCTCAAAATGGGTTTGTGCTTTCCGGTACACCCACCACGTACTTTGAAGGTTTTCTCGGTAAAATCCTGGTGATGTACACTTTCCACAGTCTTCATGTTTTGTCAAGATGCTGGTCGAAAGAGGCCACTTTTAAGCAGTTCTGGATTTTATGCAATGGTACTGCGGCGATAGGCTGAGGCGATAGAAATAATCGAATCCACAAATCCGGTACCCACATCCTAGCTCATGACGGGTGTTGTCCTCTACTGTCAGACAGTTTTACGCGTTTGTTGAACAGCCTTCCACCCACGCTGCGAGTGCCGCTTCTGCGGCTCAAAAATAAGTGAATGTGAAACAACATTAACACTATTTCTCTCGCTCTCCTCCCTGTCCCTAAAGGTACGACTCGCGATTCTCATGCATCCCTCGGCAACCCCCGCAAAAGAAATCCAGACATGTTCTTGCGTGCGAATGGCGAAGAGGACCCCGACTGACTCCGACGAGGACAAGGATTCACCCTCCTCCACTCCACTCTCCGTCGATTTTAATGTCGATCTTAGCACTACGAGCAGAAGCAGCACCTTTGCCAGCGACTTTAGCGATGAGGAGGCCACTCGACTGGAGTCCCTTCTCACTGACAGGGAGTTTGACGACCCTAATTCTTCGCGTGTGTACATGACTCCAAAACCTGTCGCCGAAGCGGAGAAGGAGGAAGAGAGGATGCAGGAAATGGGGAAAGGGGAAATAGTGGGTGAGGAGGAGAGGAATTCGCCTACGATGACCCCTTTGCCGATCCTTCGGACTGCACATATTCGCAGTCCCGGCGACGAAGAGGATAATGAGGATGCAAGCGAGGGCAGTTGTGTATCTTTCAAGTCGCCAGCCAAGACTGCGCTCAAGGCGTTACCGGCAGGGGATGAAGTGCCCGAGAGAATACGACTCAAACAGGCCTGTCAGCGACAGACAACCCGAGCTGCCTACGAAACAATGGCCCGACAATTGGGTGACTTTGCAACGCTGCCAGTAGCGATTAAAAGGGTCGCCTTCACGCAGCTCAATGTGCGCAGATCACGGTTCATTTTCGGCTCACAATATCTGGATAGTCAAAAAGCGACGGTGAAGACGCTACCATCTCTTTCTGGATGGTCTGCTATATTCTAGCATTTTAGCTCGATCCTTTTATTTTACGCTCCTACGCAGTATGCTGTTAATATGAGCTTTAATCGGGGGCACATTGTGTGATCTTAAAAATAAGGACATGATTATCCATCAACATTCTGAAGTAAAAAGTGCAATATTTTCAAGGGCGAATCTTGGCAGCAGTAAAAATGTAGGAACTAACATACTTGCCTTTGCACACAGTTTCCCCAGCACAAAACAACTATCATGAATTACAAATTTATTCTAAATGTGCGGAAATTCCCATAAAGCAATTCAGAAGACCATTTGGCTAACATACGCGTGCATTTGATAAAGTCAAAACCCTTACAAGTCTAAATATATATCACAGAAAACCTGTATAAAAATTCTCATTTTCTACTCTTTTGGTATAAAGTTACGTCCTCTTCGAATTTTATACTCGAAGGAAGGGTATAATTCAGTTTCGAAGAAGTATCTAAATATGAGATTTTTGAAGATCGTGAAACGTCTGTTCATAAAACGTCGTGTCTCCGCATTAACTAATTTTGCTTGCAAATTTTACAATATGGTTGAAATCCTCTGCTACATTTTATGAACCCTGTTTGGTTTCCTCTTAAAATTGTATAGAAACTTGCGATTTTCCGTACACGGAAAATATACAGCATATAGTTTGGAAATCTCGAATGCGAGTGCAACGGCGGGTCGAGTTCATAATAAATCGGGAATCGGAAAAGTCTTTTAAACAGAATTATGCTCTTCCTTCAAATATAAAATTTGAAGAAAACGTGCTTTTCTACCGAATGAGTAAAAACACGAATATTTTTGTGCATATTTTCTGCGAAATACATTTGAATTTATAAGGGCTTTCAGAATCAGCGAGAAAAATTCATGCTACTTGAGCAGTCATTTTTACAGAGTGCAGTTTTCGCAGACAGCTGGAAAGAAGTTCGTTCAAAGGTTGACATCCTGAAGTAACTGAATTATCGTGGGATTAGGCCGAACGACGATTAATATTACAACCCTACTTAAGTAATCTTTTCGAGTGAAAACGCATTTCAGAATTTCGGTTAACATTTCATGAGTTGGCACGTCTACTGTACTCACTAAGGTGCGTGATACGGTAGTCACTTGTAGCACACATAATCTAAGGGGGAAAGTAATATGGTCCTTGGTCTGCAAGCGCCACGGTTAATGTCAGCAGGGGTATGCCCCGAGGTCCACACACTATTAAATTCTATGGACAAACGTTACTTAAGGATTCATAGTAGCAGCATAACAGTAAGAAACTGTTGACATACGGTATTAAGAAGACGGCGGTCGGATGGCACTGTGATGCGCACTGCAATGTTGGTCCAGTTTCCTATTAAAAGCTTCTACGGATGCAGACATAACAACATCCTCCGACAAAGCATTCCAAGCTGTAACCACGCCCGGCGTGGACTTCTAAACCAACAGGTCGCGAGTTCGAGGCTCGGTTGTTCTACACTTCGGGCTTGGGTATGGCTGGCTGACGACGGCTAATAAGCCAGAAATGGCCATTCCAGTCTCCCTCGTCTTTGTCGGTATTATCATTCTGCCTGTAACCACTCTGCTGGAGTGGAAAAACGTCCGTGTGTCCAGGCTGGCACCAGTCACACGTAGTTTGATTGAATGACCTCTCATGTTGGTCGTAGTCCCCAACTCGAAGAAGCGTCCAGATACGAGACAGCAGTTGTGACCGCGCATGATGTGGAAGGTTTGCATGAGGTCGCCCCGTTGCTGCCTGCAACTCCGAGGAAAGAATTCGAGATTACCTTATCGTGTTTCGTAGGATAGTGATCCCTGTCCGGTTATAGGCTTGGTTGCCCGCCGTTGAACTTTTCCGAGTATTCTGAGGTCTCTAGCGCTCCATAGTCTGCGTGCTTGGACAGGAAACTTCAGGTGCGGCCACACAAAGCTCAAAAGATTTTAGCGAAGCAGTATCCATCGAAGGAAATGGACGCCCGTCTGACGGGGTACAGAACTGACATCGCGGACATGACAGCGAAAGTTTGAGTATAGTCGTGATCCGCACACCCGAGTCCCTCTGGGCTTCTACTTCTTGCAGTGGTTTTGCAGTCAGGTGGTAGACCATGCGGTTTGCAGATTTGTTTTCGTCGGCCGTAGAACGTTGCACTTATTCACGTTAAACGGAAATAGTTAACTAGTGAACTATTTCTCGAGTCGGTTTAAATTTACCTGCAATCGCTCTTTATCAACTTCATCTCGAATGCTAGTCCAGATCTTAATATCATTGGTAAGCATAGCAGCATCGCAATCCGGTTTATTGACGTAGTCATTGAAGTGTATACAGTAGGTGTGCTAATTCATGAAATATCATGAGTTAGCACAAGAAAATCTACATAACGCAAAATCCGTCCAACCTGCGTTCCCCAAAGGCTCATGACAGTGAAAAACGACCGTTCCTAGAGAGGAAACTTAGTTGGGTTTATCAATCAATATTCACTAACGTGTATATAATTAATTTTCACTAAAAACCAGAACTTCAGAAGATTTCTGTATTACAAATCGCTTTAATATGGCTAACAATTAGGGTGCATAAGGAAGGGGGTGCATGAAATGTGGAAACTAGGAAAGTAATAACAAGTACAAAAGATCAGTACTTTGTTGGGTGTCCATTTGCATTTATCACAGCAGAAATTTTCTCGGACATGGAGCTAGCCAGGTCGTCTATACTGGGCTGTTCAATGTGGTTATCTAGCACAAATTCAAGCTTTTTTTGCACTAGAAGTTTTTTATTTGACTTGTGCGAATGTCCTTTGATAATTGCGAAAAGATTTTCGATAGGATTCAGATCCGGCCTATTGGCGGGGATAAAAACCAGCTGGACGCCACATGCAGAGAGGCGTCTAAAAAGTCAGATTACGATTGAAAGGATTATTGGATTCATACTTCTTTGGAACGAGAGACAGGAGCATTGTCGGGAAAATTATGGTATCCACTTGGTGTCGGTAGATGTCGTTGTAATCATAAACATCCTTCACAATGTTGACGAACACATTGCTGTTCATAGTGTCCGCAGTCGACCGTCAGACTGGCCGCTCTCCAAA
The DNA here is from genome assembly GCA_902702965.1 of Spirometra erinaceieuropaei. NCBI lineage: Eukaryota > Metazoa > Platyhelminthes > Cestoda > Diphyllobothriidea > Diphyllobothriidae > Spirometra > Spirometra erinaceieuropaei. Next base: position 545,961 of record CACRXP010000374.1, on the reverse strand, counting down.
TTTAATAGTCATCCCAACCATTAACCGTCGACGATTCTTAAAGATGACGTTGACGCAATGTGTCCTTTTGGAAAGTTTTTTCCGCATATGAACATCTGGGTCGATTTCGCAGGCTTGTCTTAAAAGAAGACCTCACCGCCAAATGTAAAGTAATCAATACAGTTCTTAGCAAATTGACTAATTTCAAGTACGTTTTCTACCGAAAAACGGCTTGATCAAGGCCTTTGTTGATAAAGCCCGAATTCATGCATCTTTTTCCTAATTATGCTCATAGAGAACACCAGCAGATTTGCTCTGTGAATGACCTTGATGGGCATTTACTGATACCTTTTAGTGCCCGACGAGTAAAATCGTCGTCTTGCTCACTTGTGGACCGTTTTGGCCCACCCTGCTTATTTCTGGGTACGGTTCTACCATAAAGTATTCGGCACAGAGTAACAGTACTAATATTGAGAATACTTGTTAACGACTCACGCCACAACCCTTCCGCTGCTAATTTCCGTATCCTTTCGTAGTCGACTGCTGAAAGACATTGCCTGGACATCTTTATCCTACGGCGTGACACGGAAAAGAGGCACCATGTCGCGTGTACTCAATATATATCTGTTTACGCCTAGAAGTTCTCGGTGTGGTAAAACAAACTACTGTTGTGCAAGTTTATTACCAAGTTTTATAGCACGAAACGCTATAAATTTACTAAAAAGAATTATGCCAACGGAACCAATCCCTTTTTCTTGAAAACAGTGCAATTTCTCATACCCGCCCTCACCTGATTTGCATAGAAGCAAGTTTGAATTTTCTGTTTCCAGATGGAAATTATTTCGCAGTTTTTCTGTTTATATTAATCCCCATTTTTATAGCTTAACGCATATAAACATGAAGTTTTGATTTCCAAATTTAAATAGCGTAGGAAATTATCTGGATATCAAGAA
>CACRXP010000374.1:526573-544147 GCA_902702965.1 Spirometra erinaceieuropaei | reverse complement strand
TTGACTCGCCAGTGGATGACCAGGCGGTTGTAAATGTCGTGGAGAGATGCGGGCCCTCTTCACTCCTTCATCTTGATCTCCCGCTCAACAAATGGGATGACTTTGTTCGGCAGGTATGGGAGACAGCCGTGGCTGCTCTGCGAGCCCCCTCGATAACAGCAAATTTGGCAAGCAGGCAAAGCCCACCTCCGGAGCACACCGCTGGTGCCTGCTCCCACTTTCTTGCCTTCTCACAGAGCCTACTGCGACGTAATCTGGTACACCATCTGGAGGACCTTCAAGAGGCTGTCGCGCAGAAACGGCTGGCTCACGGTCTAATGCCCCAAGTTCTACGCCAGATTGCAGAACCCTCTGCTGTTGAAGGTGCCCTTCGCTTTACGCAGACTCGGAGTAGTTCGCCACCGAGACTGGTCTCCTCGGCTCCAAGGATGGTGAATCAGTGCAATGCAGTCATTACGCTTGAGCTGGAGCCTGAGGAGTGTCACTTAAACTCCACCAACAATGACATCGGCAGCGATTCGGGCAATCAGTCATGTCCGACTAGAAGGCATCGACGGCAGCAGCCGCGGTAAACGCATGTGTTTGTGTGAACTCGTGGGGGCCGGATAATGACTGCAACCTGCGTTTTCTCGTCCTTATCCTCTCAGATGCAATTCAACCGGGCAAACAAGGTTAGCGGTGTTTGAGCGGCGCATTAGTTAAGTATTTAAGTGGCAAGTAAGATTAGAGAAAATTACCTGACCCACCTATTGGAGACTATAGAGCTAGACCTGGAAAGTTATTAAGTATAAAGAGGTTATTTGAAAAACGGGGCCGATCTAAAGTCAGCTCACCATCATCAATCTAAAAGTGTGTCTTCTCTCATTTTATTTTTATAACACGTAGCATTCAAGTCGAAAGATTTTTCGCACTTCAGAGTTGCTCAAATCGAACTTACGGCCTTGTAAGCTGCTGCATATTACAACTTCTCTCTGCGTATTCATCCGCACCAATGTTAGTTCCGATCGTGCATTGGCGTGAATAGTCATTTATGAGCCAAACCGCAATAATAGTTTTAACTTTGACTCGGAATCGCGACAAGAAACTGCTATTTCTTCTTTTACAGTGAAGTCTAAGGGGATATTGAAATCGCACTCCCGGCCGTTCATTTAGTGAGGGTACTTGGCACATGTCCGACAGATCAGCGGTTCGAGTCTGTCTGGCTTTAAATACTCGATCAGTTTGGAGAGCTGAGACAAATGCCTCTCAGCACTCAGAAATCTTTCGGTAAAGAGGTGAGATGCTGCACCTTCCAGCCGTAGACTGGATTACGCGAAAACTATCTTTCTTGTTGAAAGATTCCGAGATGTCCACCTAGTTAACCCTCATCAAAGGAGGCAAATCTCTTTCCTATCTAAATATTCCACTATCTCTTGTTAACTAACGTGTACTTTTATGTCCCAAAAATAAATGGGAATTTCCCATCTATACGATGAGATCAGACCGTAAGTTCGCCGAAATCGCCTTTGGATTTTGCATGCGCGACGGAATGCGTAAAATGTTAAGTAAATCATTAAATACGTTCTTAAATGCAGATCAGGGTTTTGATATCATAAAGTCAGAAAAGTTTCCACACGCCAATTTCTACTCTTTGCTATCTTGTGCTAACGAATTAATGCAGCCATCCTCTGGGGAACGAGACTGTTACGTACTGCATATACTTCCTTAAGATTCTCTTTCTAGAGAAGTCCAAATCTTCCTGCCGGGGAAGATAAACGAACAGCTCATTTCCTGCGATTCTTTGCGGAAAATGTCTTATTTTAAAACTTGATATTTGGAAGTAAGAAAAGTTGATAACTTCCAGGCATTTGAACGGATACAAACGCAATTGTAATTACGGTTGAGGGGCGCGCATCTCTCGCGTTGCGGAACTCACATGTCCCGTTGTGTCTTGAGACTCCATCTCGAGCCCAACCAGCAGCCGTACGGCTGTGCAAAATATGGACAGAATAGCATTACCGGCAAAGATACGGGAGACTAGAATAGTCATTTGTTTTTGTCAGTAATGTCATTTTGTATGTATAACCCGAAGCTGTGCGACTGCTGTCTGGACTTGATAGAGAACTCCAAGGCACCACGCGGGACGAGTGAGTTTCGTAACACGATCGGTGAGCGCCAGTCGCCATCCGCTGGTATGCCTGTGTACGGACCTCCGTTGCAGCAGATGTTTGTCGCTGTGACTTAGCAGTTAAAGCTTGTTAGCCAGTTCCCTATATATCGTTTCAGTAGTTAGGTGTCAGGTAGGCGGTAGAAGATATCGCTTGAAAAGGGTAAGTCGTTCCTCCATTTTTCCCCCAAAGTGAATAATGCATCTGCTGGGGTCAAACTTATTAACTCCTTACGGTACTAACTACTATCCCGACCGATGATTGCAAACAGGCATGGGTATAACGATCTAAAAACTGAGTGTATGTGTTTCTCGTTTCGAGATTCTTATGCACATTCAGGGGCGTGGAGAACCTATCGGCGTGACTCTGATTTCCTCATATGCGACCATGAGGGAAGGAAAGGTGTCGTGTGATGGTGTCCAACGTGTTCTATAAGATCCTCAATGGTAGCATGGTAGTCTTCGGTTGTTCCGACTGCAGACATTTAGGGTATGACCGTGAGGAAGGTGCCATCGAATAAAAACATCCTCCCACTAGGTTCGTTTATAATGTTCTTTGGCTGCTACCTGAAACACCAAACCAGGTATGCACGCCCACTTCCAAAGACCCCTTTACGCATATTACTGAACTTGTAAAATCAGAAAAAATCCTTCAAAAACTAGATACTCTGAACTAATACATAATTCCAATTGCGGGGCGTCGAAGACGGATAAGTGGACCCTCCGTTGAAGTCTAAAGTGCAAGGGACACTAGACACAGTCCGCCAATTCGACATTCAAACTCTGAGCAAATAAGAATGACAGGGGAACTCACGAGCAAATGCTTTTCTTGTTAATAGACATCAAAAGCTATAAGCAATGCCTGAGACGTTGACGACTCTTATACAGTGCGTGACCGATCTCAGGAAATGTTGGCCGAAATTCTGGAATGCGTTTTCGATTAAGAAGAATTACTTAGGTGGGGTTGTAATACTGATTATCATGCGACATACTCCCATGGTATTTCAGACTCGCCAGGGTGTCGGCTCTTGAATGCACTTCTTTTTGACCTCTTGCAGAGACCATACTTGGTAAAGTAATGACTACATAAGTGACGGGCATTTTCCACATTGTTTTTCGATGGTCTCATAAATTCAAATGTATTTTATAGTAAACATGCACAAAATGTGCTTTATTTACTCATTTGGTAGAAAATCGCATTGTCTTTATATCTAGTACCCGAAGAAAGCGTATATTTAGGTTTTAAAAAAGTTTCCCAATTCCCGAATAATTTTGAGCCCGATCTGCCATCGCATTAGCATTTAGCGATTTAAGTCTGCAAGGTGCATTCTTTCCGCGTAGGGAACATCACCTATTCCTCTATGTCTTTAAGAAAATACCATACAGGGTTCATGAAATTCTGCAATGGATTTGGGCTATGTCATAAGGGCTATGTCATGAGGAGCACTGGTAAACGAAAATGTGCGATGCTGTACATATGGACACCAAACGGTCTTAAAAATCTCATAATTAAAAACTTTTTAAAACCCAAATATGCACCTTCCTTGGGTATAAAATATAAAGTAAATGTAGTTCTCTGCCAAATGAGTAAAATAAAGCATATTTTTGTGCATGTTTTCTATAAAATATATTCGAATTTATAAGACCACTGAAAATCAGAGCGAAAGATGCATGCAACTTAAGAAGCCATTTTTTGCCGAGTGCGGTTCCTCCGGGAGGTCAAAAAAGAATAAATTAAAGAGCCGACATCTTGACGAGTCCGATATACTAAAGGATTATGCTGCAAGTTAATCAGTATTACAACCTCACCTAAATAATCTTTCCTAATTGAAAACGCATTTCAGAATTCCAGTCAACATTTCATGAGATCGGCCACGCACTGTATGTAAGACTTCAAACAATATGAAGGTCATACACCAAAATCCTGTTTGCAAAATCCGCTCTCGAAGAATTAATTTACAACTAGCGAATATCCCCATGTAGAGATTTCACAGAATGCAGGTTAGCAAATCCTCCAACCAAATGATGAAGGCGTCAAATAATTCATAATTACTTGAAGAAAAGGAACTAAGGAAGCCAAAAAATGATCACTTCTACTTCATGTCTATCAAGCAAACCAAGGCCACATATCAGAAGGGCCTAGGACAGGAACGCGAGTCCAATTCACCTGAAGTTTTGTCCTCTGTCTCATAACTCTGTTAGTGGCAATGGTAAATGTTTTTTGCGGACGGATGTGGCATGCATCAGACTGACTCGGTGGCAGCGTCGATGCTTACTGCCCCAATGTCACTCTGATACGATGCTAAATACCAGCAGTCACAACCGAGCGGATGTGGGCCCGAGGCTTGATGAAGTGTGCGACTGGAAGTCTACCAACTCGTACGTAGGTTTTGTATCTTGCTAAGCTGGATGCGGTAGTGCCCGACTGTTGACAACAAATTAAACAACAAGGCCGAGCTTGACCCATTCTATTTGTCGGCAAACTTCCCTCAATTGCGCAGGACTCGTCACTATGAGACCGTCTCAAAAGACGAAACGCAACGTACCATTTGTCCCGTAATTAGGTCAGGTCGGTTAGTGCTGCTCTAACACAAGACTGAAGCATAGAATTTTGACGGTCAAGTGAGTCTTAACTACTAAATCACTTGCCACATCGCATGAACCCCCGACACACAGCTAGAACGCCAAGTGATATTATGCCCTTTTCGCAATCAATTACGTGCCCTTTTTCCTTTTCCAGAAAATTCGACAGTTACTCGGTTGCAATCCGGGATATAGACGGAATCAGCAAAAATTTCATTCACTACTCAGCCAGTTGGATTTTGATGGCAATCATGAACGTCGACTGTCAGCTTCTAGAAAGATGCGTTTTCTCCCCTTTTCTTCATTGTTCTTTCATCATGCATGAATTGCGGCTTCTTTTAACAGCCATGACTTCCGTCTTCTAATTTACCAATAAAAATTCGGTATGTCAGTTGACCTCGCGTTCAATTTCAGAACCCTGCCCTTGGCTGGCGAGTGTTGTAACATCTTTTTTCCTTTTAAAATGAATCTAAAATAGAAGAGCTCTCTTATTTCTACATAATCCTCGTTCACCCGCGAAATGGGTCAATTATTTTTGGAGCGCACTCTTCAGACGATTATACTGAGGAGTGAATGGTCTGGGACAATGGAAGAACCTATGAAAATGCACGAAAGACTACGGTAGGGAGAAGGAGCCCATTTAACATGTGATACATGATTGGTGATAAGGGGAGTTTTACGGGTGGTGCAGCATACTAGACAGTAAGTTAACGAAATACAAGAAAGCACAAAAAGTATTTGGATTTCCCCCGAAAGTCCTATCGTACGCTTTCACACGGCAACGGAAATGAGTGCGGTAATTAGAAAAAAACAAGAAGTAAATTTCAAAAAAAACAAAGAAGTTTGAGTGATGGCTTGAAGTCATGGGAAGTAATTGTTGTTGGCAGTGTAATGTCTGCAAAGGCCTGCGAGTGGATGCCAAGATAAAAGCCCATATGACGTGATCCACAGTCTGGCATCAGGGGCTCCCTGAATCAAGTGCAAATACTCCCAAGGAGCGGGTTTCGGACGACCTATCACTCTTCCAAGGTCTTCTCAATAATATTTTGGAACCCACGGAGGCTACTGAATTGATCAAAGCCTTTCGCCTTGGAAAACGAGCAGATAATTTATCAGTGTCTGTTCGTCCCCGGCCACTTAAAGTTGTGCTGGCCAGCAGCGACCAAGCCGATCTCATTCACTTCAGGCGATTCAGGGCTAAAGGCTTCAATCCAGGTGTTTTTTTCAACCGGACTACTCGCCAGCGGAACGGCTCAAACGTCGTCAGCTAGTCCTAGAGCTAAGAAAGAGGCTCAGCGAGGGGGAGAACAATTTAGTTATAGACAACAGCCAAGTACGGCGACGTCCGTCACTCTTCCTTTGGACAGGTCCTGTCCGAATGACCGCGCAGTCGACATATTAAGTGAAGACGCCAACCAAAATGTAACCACATCTTCCGTCAGCTGGAAATTGAAATTCTCCTACACCAGCGTGCAGAGTTTGCTATTAAAGTTCGACGAGCTGAAGATCCACCTCTGCGATCTATCCTCTGACGTAATCTCTATAACAGAAATCTGGTTAACCCAATACGTGGACGACCGTGGGTTGGCCTTGCCTGGCTACCAGATGTTTAGAAGGGATAGTTAAGGGAGTCAGGGAGGAGGCGTAATCACGTATGTGAAAAATGGGATAAATGCATCAGACAAAACTGATACATTTTTGGGCAGTTCCGAGGCAATATGGCTGTCTATGAAAGTGCCGAGCTCGCCTAGCCTCGATGTCCTGACAGTTTATCGACGGCCGAGACGGGATAACTTGGTCGACGCTCGCCTGCTGGAGGAGTTCGAAAAGTTATCTACGCAGCCGGATAACCTGATCATGGGCGACTTTAACGCGCCTCATATTGACTGGAGCTCGACCCATGCAAATAGCTCACAGCAAATTTTCGATGGAAGTTTTCTGAACACGGCACTGAAGTTATTTCTCACTCAACACGTCATGTACGCGAAGGCCAACAAGCCACCTGCCTTGATCTTGTCCTTACGAAGTCACAGGACAGCATTGATGAGGTGTCATGCCTACCCCCCCTTTAAGTAAAAGTGACCACGTCGTTCTTCAATGGGATTACTCGCTTTTTTCCATACCCGAGAAACCCGCGACAGTTAGATGAGACCTTTGGCGCGGGGATTTCGACCAAATGAGGGCTGAAATTTCCCTCATTGAGCGAGAGTCCGTATTTATTGGAAGCATACTCGAGGATTGGCAACGGTTCCGAGAAATTCGGCAAAAACTGATCGTAAGCCACTGTCCGCTTTCACGGAAGAGGTAAACTAACAGACCTCGATGGCTTACGCAAGCCGTGAAGGATGAAGTGAATAAAAAACGAAGACTGGGAAAAAATCGCTTTCTGACAGGAGCCCCACATCTATATGCGCGTACGAAATTTAAAGAAATCGAGTCAAGGCCCTTATCCTCAAAACTAGAAGAGAATTCAAAGGGGATCTTTTTAACCGTGCCACGGAGAACCCTAAATTATTCTCCGGTTACATACGGCAGTGCACGCGGAAAAAGGGCCCAATACCACTGCTAAAGACTGCTGAAGGCGAACATCTCGCTGAAGACGGAGCGAAAGCTGATCACCTTACTTATGGAGACCGTTCAGTTCACTGAGGTTATGGTTCTGACGGAGTTGTTGAGTCTAAAGGAATTCAAATCACCAGGTGCCGATGAGAGTCCGGCGAAGATTTTGAAGGAACTCGCCGGTGTGTTGGCTAAGCCACTCTCTATGCTTTTCCATACATCCTTCGAGGCCGGATATCTGCCACCCGACTGGAAGTCGGCGTGGATTACGCCGCTGTACAAGGGCGGAAGTCGGGTCTCTGCAAACAATTACAGACCTGTCAGCCTCACCTCCATTTGCTGTAAGATTATGGAGAGGATAATAAAGCAACAATTAATGCGGTTCCTTGAACAAAACCATCTGCCTTCCGATTCCCGGCACGGATTCCGCAAAGGCAGATCCTGTGTAACAAACTTGCTCTACTGTCTGGAACACTGGACTAGGGCTGTGGATATGGTGCACGCCATCTATATCGACTTTAAAAAGGCCTTCGACAGCGTGCCTCACCACCGCCTTCTATACAAACTCAGCCGTGCAGGAGTGCGAGGTAAGCTTCTGGTGTGGATTCGAAGTTTTTTACTCGGCCGCTCTCAAGCCGTCCACGTCGGTGAGCAGCAATCTGCCGAGGTTGGCGTTAGGAATGGTGTTCCCCAAGGCTCTGTTCTTGGCCCTACACTGTTCCCCGTATACGTCAACGAACGCGTAAACGAACTGGATTGCGATGTCGCAATGTTTACCGATGACATAAAGATTTGGAGTACCATACGAAGCGAAGTTGACGAGGCGCGACTGCAGACAAATCGGGACCACCTCGAGCAATGGTCGAAAGTCTGGCTTCTACCGTCCAACGTAAACAAGTGTAACTTCCTACACGTCGGCGGAACCAGTTCTCCTAACCACACGGTCTACCGTCTGACTGGCGAACCACTGCAAGAAGTCGACGCGTAGAAGGACTTGGGTGTATGGATCACAACCTCGCTTAAGCCTTCGCTGCAATGTTCAAAGGTGGCCAAGTCGGCGATGTCCATTCTATACCTCGTCAAACGGGCGTTCTCCTCCTTTGATGAAAACTGCCTCACCAAGGTCTTTCAGATTGTCGTGCGACCGCATCTGGAGTTTGCTATCCAGGCATGGAGACCCGGGACCGCTAAAGACTTTGGCATACTCGAAAAGGTTCAGCGGCAAGCAACGAAACTTGTATCTGGGTAGTGGTCACTACCCTACGAAACACCATTAGATAATCTTGACCTCTTTCCTTTGAGTTACAGACAGCTACGTGGGGACCTGATACAAGCTTTCCGCATCGTGCGCAATCAGGGCTGCTGCCTCGTATCTGGAGACTTCCTCGGCTTGGCGACTACGACTAACCTTAGAGGCCATCCACTCAAACTGCGTGTGACTGGCGCCCGGCTAGACATACGGAAGTTCTTCTTCCCCAACAGAGTGGTTGCAGCTTGGAATGTCTTGCCTGAGGATGTTGTTATGTTGGGATCCGTAGATACTTTTAAACGGAGGCTAGATCAACATTGGAGCGCGCACCACAATAACGCCGGACTACGGCTACCTTGATAGCCAACGTTAACAATTTAGTGTTATGACGATGTTACTACCAACATTCAAGTAACATATGCCTATGTAATTTATTAATTTTGGACCACGTCGCACACCGCTGCTCGCATTCACCACGATGCCTGTAGACTAAAAATTTTTACTTCTTTTCCTGTATCTTAAGTGTGCTTCAACTTTCTGATGCATTTAATCACCAAACCGAGTCCATGTGCCTCTAAATTCTGTTAACGCATGTCGTTCTGTGCTCATCTGAACAGTATTTCTTTCATATTACTTCCTTTCCATTTTCTCCATATACTTCCTCTGCATGTAACCAATAGGGATTTCAAAAGTACACACCTACTTTCCTTGAAATACATTGATACTGAAGTGGTGTCCTTTACCCTACCGTTGCCTAAGAAAGCTAAAGACTCTGTTACCCACGAACCAAGGGCGTCTGTCTGAAGGCCCAGTGTTGATGTTATATGTCATCGGAGGCAGAAATCTTAGAAATCGCCTCGCTGATACGCCATACGGTCTCATCCCCAGTCACTGACGATGTTATCCGTCTCCATAAACGTCGAGCTGTCGTAGGCATTCTCGGTTTTGTGGTAATGATTTGGCAATAGTATCTTTTAACGGTATTCCACAATCCCCTATACTTCCACGTAACTAGCGGTGGACACAGCCTCAACGACTGCTGACTTGACGGGTGTGAAGTCACTCGAAACAAGGCAAGATAGCACATTAGTGTCTCGACTGCGCGGTATTATGGTGTCCCGGCAGCCATCCCTTTTGTATCAAGCAGACACGTTCTACAGTGTGCTGTTATCAGCCGAAGCTGGTTGTACTCACGAGTATATCCAAGCTGAGAAACGCGTCCAGACCCTCTGTAGTTGTGTTCCTGGGATATATTGGTAGAACTTAGAGTGATCGTAAATTGTCCTAGTGCTGTAATGATAGTAGATTGGCACCATCAAGGCATCCGAAACGGCAACCAGTTAATGATTGTAAATACACTCTTTAGCCAGTTGTTTCTCGTATCAGAGACTGCGACCGACAACGTAGTGCTAGATAGGGGCCACCACTGCTTGGGGAGGGTATTTCAGTGATGATCTGTCAATGAGTTGAAAATGCACATTCGCAGCACTGGCATCTTACCCTTCCACGTTCACCGTGAATCAGTGAGAAGACTGAGATCGACTGACTGCTGATAGGATCTGCCCCAGCGGCTAACCAGGCATTTTGAACCCATCTCTCCTGACCCTAACTATCCACTGAGGTTTCTCCGGTTCTCATAAGTGATATTGAATCGCATCTAAAACATGAAAGAATGCCGGAAGTGCGCAATCAGTCTTCAACCCTGTGCTCGTGTAACTCCTGTAGAAAATCACAGACTCAGCCTGCCAGAAATGGGCCACCTCTTTGGTAGAGTTACGGAATCTCCAAATCTCATACTATGGAACACTAGCCATTCAACTCGAAATCACTGGATGTAACCTCGCCGTATCATTTTGTGACTGTCAAAAAGTAGTTCTTGCACTGACGGTTTTGTTCTCCAAAGTTTCCTTTATTACCTAACGACTGCAATTTTCATTATTCCTGAGTTCACATGCGCCTGGTTATTTCCCAGTCCTTACAGTTATACTTATTTTGGAGGCCATAAAACTGCTATTATAATGAACTTTTGATTGAGGAAACTGTACTCATTAGGAATTTCATTTTGTCAAAACGTCGAAAAATGATAAGTTTTCTGTGTCCAATTCGTGTGTGACCTGATTTCTACGTTGCCTGAACTGACGTAGCAGTCCACTGAACATCCTATCCAGAAAGCTTAGATCCGCAGAGGGCCTTATCCGCTGGTGCATACGCCGGCTTATCTTTTGCCGACTGCAGTGTACAAAGTTCTTTCTTACCACCACTATTTAAGGACTTGAGTACTGAATTGTGCGTTTTGACTAAAGATGCTTCTGTTCAACGAGCGGCATTCTATTAGGATTGGAGGATGGAAGCGAGCAGTTCTGTCTTACCCCCGCAGGCGGTCGCATAATGATTAGTGATCCTCGCTGGTGTTCCTTGTCCTTGTCGATAATACCTCTCGACTGTCAACTGCTAATCGCCATGCAACCGTCTGAGAAAGTTTCAGAGCAAAATGGAAGGACCCATTTCCGTCCATAGGAAAAACTGATCAACGTCGCTCCCATGTATCCCTGTATCTTTCTGATAACAAATGAGGGAATATTAGTCCTGCAGTCCAAGTGATGGGAGAGTTTAACCTAGAAGCGCATCCGCCTGCTGGACCGGATTTCAAATCTGGGGGACGCAAAAATCCCCGCTTCTATTAGCAATGGTTAATGATGACAAATAAATCAGAAAAGTGTATTTCGCTGTTTTTCATTATTGCATATAACATTTACATACATAATTTTCGTTTTTGATTTTTTTGTGTATTACATTACTGAGTTGGTTCATCATGCAGATAAAAACTTGCATTCATGCTTGCATTATTTAACATTTTTCGTGTTCATTAGGACGTATTTGCATAGCTCCTTTAACGTTCATATGCATCATATTGTCTCGCGGTAAATTTTCGTAGTTGCGTTATTTGGCACTCAGTGTTCTCCTTTCCCATTGGTCGCTCGCTCTGCTGTTCCGGACTTCCTTCAAATTTGCAAATGTCGGATTATCCGAGAATTAGCCGATGTACTCTGTGAGCCGGTGTCCGTGATATTTCGGAAGTCCATGAACGAAGGCGAACTGCTGGAGGAGTGGAAAACGGCCCATATTTCTCCAATCTATAAAGGAGGATCCAGGCTGGAACCCGAAAACTACCGTCCTATTAGTTTAACCTGCATTATATGCAAGGTAATGGAACGACTTATTAAAGGGCATTTAATGTCGTACCTGAAGCAGAGGGACCTGTTATGTGCTGCTCAGCACGGATTTCGTCGTGGTCACTCCTGTCTTACAAGCAGTCTCTACTCTCAGGAAAGGTGGACAAGAGCCATAGACCAGGACCGACCAATGGACGTCATCTTCTTTGACTTTAAGAAGGCGTTTGATAGCGTTCCTCATGGACGACTCCTGCAGAAGATTTGGGAGTGTGGAATACAGGGCAGCATTTTTAATTGGATTAAAAGTTTCCTGTCATGCAGGCTCCAAAAAGTCATCGTTGGTGCCACTACATCCGAATGGGTGCCAGTAAAAAGCGGCGTTCCGCAGGGCTCAGTCTTGGGTCCTCTCCTCTTCCTCATCTATATTAATGACTGTCCTGCAGACCTTGAATGCGCTGGCATCATGTTTGCAGATGATATAAAGATCTGGAAAACAATCAGCTGCGTTGAAGACGTACAGAAGCTACAGGAAGATGTTAATAAGCTGGCCGCGTGGTCCAGCAAGTGGCTTCTAGTGTTTAACGTATCCAAGTGTGTAGTCTTGCGACTAGAATCAGTACACCATAAATGGGGTTCCGCTAAAAGAAGTGGACACGCACAAAGACTTAGGTGTCTGGACATGCTCAAACTTGCTGCCCTCCCAGCACTGCAAAAGAGTCGTCCAAAAGGCAAGCAGCATCGTGCACTGGATTAGGCGTGCCTTCAAAATCTTTCCTCCAGAACTCTTCTCATAGATATTCGACACGTTCGTCAGACCGCACTTGGAATACGGAATGCCATCATGGATGCCTTGGATGAAGAAAGACAGTGATGCCATAGAGCAGGTGCAACGACGGGCCACAAAACTGGTGGACGGTCTCAGGACTCTGTCATACCCAGAAAGACTCATCCAGTTAAATTTGTTCCCCCTATCCTATAGACGAATGAGGTGTGACCTGTTATGGACATTCCGCATTATCCACGGGCATGAATGTTCGCTCAAAACTGACGACTTCTTTGAATTCACGACCACGAGTGACCTGCGCGGTCACCCGTACAAAGTCAAGGGGGAGCGTACACGCCTAGACAATCGGAAGTTTTCCTTCAGCCAGCGTGTTGTTCGACCATGGAACTCACTCCCAAGTGAAATAGTGACATCTGATACAATCGCTGTATTCAAAAGGCAACTCGATCGTTTGATCTTTGATAAACGACGACTTTCACAACAGGACTATCTGAGGCCAGCCATAAATTTCACTTCTTGATTTCATCCCTACTTAACACATCCCCGACTTTTAATGAAATGTCTCCTCTCAAACTATGCAAATGACAGCACTTTATGCTGATTGTATATAACTGCACTTAAAATTTCATATGTACACTAAGAAGACCGCCTGCCGCACCCTTCGAAGTCCCGCATTGTGAAAACGTTTTTCATGAACAAATATGTTACTGACAAACGTTTAGTAAGATGTACATTTAACATTTATATTTTATGCGCCGTTTTCAATAGGGTCGTCAAGGGCATTGCCTGTTACCCTAAAATACACTATTATTATAAATACCTCTTATTTATTGTCAAAGGCTTTTTGTTTATTCTTCACTTAATATGTCCAATTCCGTGCAATGATTTACCGTACTAACAACACAGGTATTAGCTAAAAGCCCAGACACGCGTGTTTCGCCAATCTTATTCCGCTGCCTGATGCAGCTTTGAGGGGTTCGGCTCGTCAGTGGGTCCCCCAGCTTTCCCTGAGTGTTTTCTGGTAAATGAACTCCAGTTTCAACTTGCCTTGTTTAATTTCCGAGGAAATTAATGCACTTTTAGCTAATACCTTTGTTTGAAGCATTTTGTCCCCGGTACGAAACTGAAGTAGGCAAGAACGGCAGGATTTATTGGCACCAAAAAATTTCGCGACTGCTCTTCAGCTGCTTCCTGTCGCTTCATAAGAGGGATAACGAGTGAGAACAATACAACAGATTTGAATTCATGCAGAAAATCGATGCAGAAACAGCAAGGTTAGGGTTTTGGGCAAAGTTGGCTAATCGATAAAGTTAGTAACACAAACGCCGTAGGGGAAGAAGGTGAAAAAAGGAGGAAAAGTTAAAGACCAAAAAATGAGAGGAGAGAGGGGGAATCATGGAGCCAGAGGCTACCATGGTAATGTTAGGTTAACCACGTGCTCCAATTGTTTACAAAGATCTGGTTTCACTCGTCAACCATCACTCCATCAACCGTTGTGTGGCTCTTCCCGCTGCCTACCAAGCCCTTCGGACGCAGCTCAGTAAACAAATGAGCAGACGTGCACCCAGGCTAATCATGAATCCAGACATGAGCGAGTCCATGGCGGATACACACTCAGCCACCCCTCAACCGGGTTCCGACGAAGGCGCAGTCCTCACCACAGCCGGTCCATCTTCTAGTTCGGCGGACGAGAAAACGGACAGTCGTTGCGGCGTAAACAAGATTGCCGGGCTTGGACGACAACTACGGTTAATGAAGGTACGAACGACGGCCACCAACGTCTTAACGCCGGCCCCCGATGTAGATTGAGTACATTCCGTCACCCTCCCTCCCCCCCCGCCCGCCACAGTTCATGTGTGCATGCGGCTGGTGACCACCAAAGCTGATCCACCATCCCCTCATCCGGCGAAAAGACGCTCTAGGACTCCCTCCCCGCCCGTTCCTCCCCGCCGCCCTGACTTCATATGTAAGAAAACTCGTCTTGACATGACTGTCACCCACCTATTAATACTGTGAGGCGCGATACCACACTCACCTCCGACGATGCAAGCTTGTTTGCTTTTGAAACGTCAGGACAGTAATACTATGGTTCCGAGATCGCCTTTTTTCTCATATACGTATTCGTGGGAGAAGGAGTTCAGCGGAAATCTACTTAATGTTTATGTTTTATTGCATCTGTTTCCTTCCCCGTGCGCGGTGATGCCCCACCCCTAAAACCCTTATTACCATCATTTTCCTATTACACGGGTCTGGAGTTATTGGTTGCGATGTGGGGTTACACGATCTACCGTTGGCAAAAATACACTCTGAAAATGTCGGTACAGCAAGCCGCCTACGAGCTGATCGTGGCAGTCGGGTGTAAAACACGCAGCTAAAACAATATACAAAACAGCAACCACCCCGGCCTCATTCTAGTGACTCCCCATAGTCTGTGTAGCAGCATCGTTCACTCTGGCAGCTTAGAACACTAATTTGCTCTTAGACAATCCAGTGGTTAATTCGTCAGAAAGGGTAGCGACTCTAATCGCCATGGAACTGGTAAAATTAGCGGTTCCTTATGAGACCCAGTGGCCTCAGAGAATACTGAAAGTGAGGTGGCAGAAAAGCGTCCCAAATGCCGTATTCCGGAAAAGAAACGATCCTCACAGAGCCCACGCCGTGCTGAGGCAAATAAAACTATCTAGGTTGGCAAATTTGAGCGTTACCGAGTGATACTTTGAGAGGAAAGAATGGCTAGCCGGAATGAACGTATCATAATGTCGTAGGGTATGAAATGAGCATGGTTAATTAGAACGGTATGCGGAATAAATGCAGTCTTACCCCAGATTGGAAAGACTAGCAACTGAAGGTGAACAACCAATGGGAAGAAGGCAGTGTATCTTAAGGTCATTCCGCAGTATGTGCGATAGTACTCAAACCGACAGAATGGACATGAGAACACGAGAATCAAGCAGCGGCACGCAGGGCGGCATAACGCAAGCGGGGTAAGACTTTAATACCAAGAATATGTTTGGGCGGAAGAGAAAATCCGCAAATAATAGTTTACTGCCACTGTGGCCACACTTAGAATTAAAACTGTGGCAGTAGTTGTGATCTATACGTTAGTGGAGAATCGATAGACACCCTATCTGCGCGATGGTTGTCCTTTACGTACACGATCACGCCGGACTCTGCAGAAGGTCTAGAGTAAAAAGACCCAAGGACGAGGGCAAACCGACAAAACGGAGACCCGCGCCAATCCGCCTAGGATGGTAATGAGAAGCATGATGAATCATAATCCGCCTAGGACAAAT
The DNA here is from genome assembly GCA_902702965.1 of Spirometra erinaceieuropaei. Lineage (NCBI taxonomy): Eukaryota > Metazoa > Platyhelminthes > Cestoda > Diphyllobothriidea > Diphyllobothriidae > Spirometra > Spirometra erinaceieuropaei. The sequence goes on along the minus strand of CACRXP010000374.1, from coordinate 528,360 downwards.
CTTTCGCACTTTACTAAAGCTTTACGTGTGGGGGGTGCAATACGATGAATCTGAATAGGCATTTTTGCAGCGCCTCGTTCTCGGGGCGGTTAAAGTGAACAAGAAAGTCACCCTGACAGGGCTTCTGCGCGTGCACTCCCAGACATATTGAGAACGTAATAACAGCTACTAAAATCGTAGTGCCTTAAACTGGAAGTGCAGGAAAGGATCGCTAACTGGCAGGGCTACCAACTACCATCCCGCCATGTCGACTTTTCGAAGAGCGCTCTAGAATGTTAGGAATATAATAATTCATGCCCCCTTCTCAGACGTACCTGCATCGGAATAAGCGAGCGCCTTCCGCGGCAATTATTCAATGGCAGCGTCGTTAGGGGGTCCGCAAAGACAAGTAGGACAAAGTCTTTGATACAAAGACACCACGAAGACCATGCGAAAATACGTGCAAATCAATCCTGAACCATGTGAAGGTCACGTTCACGAAGGTCCACATTCGTAGCACACTTTCATTAAGACTAGAGCAGCCACCTTCCGCAAGTGCAACAGACCAACGACGCAAGCACTTAACTTTTCCGCTAGCAATGTGGACTGAATTCCAGTCTAAGCAGAGTAGCATTGCCAAGAAAGACTAGGGAGACTTGAATGGCCATTTCTGGCTTATCAGTCGTCGTCAGCCAGTGCTTAGAGGCGTTGGACTTCTAACCAACAGGTTCATATTATTTTACCGACTTATTTACGCACATTTTTCCAGATGCTCGAAATATTTTCAAACATTCAGCGGACAGCGCTCATACTTCTTTATAAACTTCTTTCAAGACCAGTGCATGTAATCCATGATTACTTCCTATAGATGGATATCAGACCTTGAACACATTAGAGTTATCTACATCATTGTAAGAAGCCAGGATTCTCCATGAAACACTTGTCATACAAGAGTTTCGCAGAACGAAAATTGGACAAACCAAACCAGTGGTGCCTATAGCCTGCTGTGTTTAAATTTTTGGTCTGCTGGGTCCATCCGAGGAATTCCTCCACGACTATATTTAATATAAAATCTTTGGAAAAAGCGATAATTAAGGTTACTTTTGCGCTAATGCTTCAAATCCTGTCAGAAGTAAAGTTAACAATACCCAGCGGCTTAGTGTATGTGTCTTCGGAACGCTTCGCATGATCGACAAGTTAATGCACTCCACTAACGATGCGCCTCATGCTTGAATTAGTTCTTTCTGACAGGTCGGGATCAATCGCTGGGAGTGGTTGTTTGTCTGATGCTTCCTTAGCATGGCACACTGTCAATTACCGAAAATTGGAAACTTTAAGATTGGTTAGCCTCTTTATCATGTTTCTTTTGCTTTGGGACTCCAACTGGGTTCACGGACAAAAATTTCTGCTGGCGTAACAGTTAATTGGTCTCGCAACCGACTAGCCGTTTTGTCAGAAAAAAACGGGGATTATGAAGGCAAATGGCACGCTTTAGACACAGAGTTTACGGAACATCGGTTACTTCGCCCAAACTAATTTTAAGTTGTCTTTGCCCAGACTAAGCTTTGGCACAGGATCAAGAAGGGAGCGTAAATGAATCTAACACAATTTGCCTTTTATGCTTCGTAGCCCAATGAAGCTCACGCATTTTACGTTGTCGACCCGTTAAAACTCGGTGACCGGGAAGTTGCGTATCGACGGGACAACTCGGGTTCCCCTTGATTGAGAATCCATATTGAAAACGACTCCTTCTTTATGCAGCCTCTGTACCAACACTCAACCATACGAGATCCGATCTACTAAGGCCT
>CACRXP010000374.1:492263-524040 GCA_902702965.1 Spirometra erinaceieuropaei | reverse complement strand
GCAGTTGCAGAAGCAGCAGCACCGGTAGGAGTGGAAGAAGCAGAAGAGGAGGAGGTAGTGAAGGAGAAGGAGGAAGAGGAGGAGGTAATTGTGCGAGAGGAGGCAGAGGCTGAAGTGAAGTCGGCGGTGCCGGTGGAAGAAGAGGCAGTGGTGCCTGGAGAGGAGGAGGCAGTTGCAGAAGCAGCAGCACCGGTAGGAGTGGAAGAAGCAGAAGAGGAGGAGGTAGTGAAGGAGAAGGAGGAAGAGGAGGAGGTAATTGTGCGAGAGGAGGCAGAGGCTGAAGTGAAGTCGGCGGTGCCGGTGGAAGAAGAGGCAGTGGTGCCTGGAGAGGAGGAGGCAGTTGCAGAAGCAGCAGCACCGGTAGGAGTGGAAGAAGCAGAAGAGGAGGAGGTAGTGAAGGAGAAGGAGGAAGAGGAGGAGGTAATTGTGCGAGAGGAGGCAGAGGCTGAAGTGAAGTCGGCGGTGCCGGTGGAAGAAGAGGCAGTGGTGCCTGGAGAGGAGGAGGCAGTTGCAGAAGCAGCAGCACCGGTAGGAGTGGAAGAAGCAGAAGAGGAGGAGGTAGTGAAGGAGAAGGAGGAAGAGGAGGAGGTAATTGTGCGAGAGGAGGCAGAGGCTGAAGTGAAGTCGGCGGTGCCGGTGGAAGAAGAGGCAGTGGTGCCTGGAGAGGAGGAGGCAGTTGCAGAAGCAGCAGCACCGGTAGGAGTGGAAGAAGCAGAAGAGGAGGAGGTAGTGAAGGAGAAGGAGGAAGAGGAGGAGGTAATTGTGCGAGAGGAGGCAGAGGCTGAAGTGAAGTCGGCGGTGCCGGTGGAAGAAGAGGCAGTGGTGCCTGGAGAGGAGGAGGCAGTTGCAGAAGCAGCAGCACCGGTAGGAGTGGAAGAAGCAGAAGAGGAGGAGGTAGTGAAGGAGAAGGAGGAAGAGGAGGAGGTAATTGTGCGAGAGGAGGCAGAGGCTGAAGTGAAGTCGGCGGTGCCGGTGGAAGAACAGGCTGTGGTTCCCATTTTTGAGGAAGGTGTTTCTGTTTTTTCATCTGTGGATTTGGGAGACTTGCGTTCCTCTCTTTTGCCTGTGACCTCTTCTTCTTTTGTGGAATCTTCTGTTGTGTCCGAATTTGTTCCCGAATTATCTGAATCTTATCCCTTGCCTGTCTTGTCTTCTGTTGATTCGCGTCATTCGGAATCTGGGCTTTCTCCTTCTTGCTCTGTATGTTTGTTTGATTCTGCCCGTTCTTCTGAATCTGTTCGCTTTCCCCGAGAGATGTTGATGTCTTCGGACTTTGGGGAGTTTGATTCTGCTTCTCTTTGTTGCTTACCTGACGGCGGTTCACCCTTGGTATTGGGCTTAAACGTTTCTGATTTCCGTTTCGATTCGGTTTCTCCTTTGGCATCGGAGTCTGATCTTTGTGTCCCGCTCTCTGAAGCCTCACATTTGCAGACCTATCCTTCTCCGCAAATATTGCCTTTGGACGGTTGTCATTTACCCGTTTGTCGTCCGATTGAAATGGATGTTTTCGAGACTCTTCCTACATCGGATATCACAGCGCTGCATCTGGGACTTACACACACCTTCGGCGCCTTTACTGAGCGAGTTTCCTTTATAGACAGTTTACCGCCTGGTGCTTCTGGCTCATCATCCGCCTCTGCACCACCTCCCCCCATGTCCGATAAACGGGGTGTGCATATTGCACTGGCGGACGTCGTAAAATTCTCCCACGAGGAAGTTAAGGCAATGCTCGATTTTCCGGATGGGGTAACTGCCACTACTTCGCTCTCTGAGCCTCCTCCCTATGCTGTTCCGTCTGAGGAGGTTGATGAAGCCGCGATCCACATCGATACCCTGGGAAGCGCCTTGCCTGTGCCGTTTGCACGTTCCCCCCAGCCAGAGTCTGTGCGTTCACTGAGACCGGATCCTAACCTGCATTCGGCCACCTGTCTGGCGTTGACCGAGTCCGTTGACCAGGAGATCCTCATGCCGTTGGATCTGCCAACTGGCCTACCATGTGTGGTCTCGGCGGCCGACTGCTTGGTACCCGCTCGCCCCAGGCCTGAAAGCTATCCACTGACGACGAGGAGGAGGAGAACCTCTGACACTGACTTCCGTTCCAAACTGAGCATTGCAAGCGTACAGACTGTGTCCAGCCATCTCCATCGTCCATTGTTCACTGCCTGTGTAGAAGAGCTGTTGTGGGCAGGTGAGGATGAAGTGGTGTTTTTGGCTGACTCACTGACTGAAGTGCACCATTGTATTCCGGTCGTCACTGATGTCTGCCTTCTTTATCCTCGAGCTACACCCTGCCTGAAGCCTATCCAGCAACTCTCAGTTCACGATCCACTCAGACCTTTGAAGCACCTTCCTTCGGATCTCATGGAGGCGGAGCTCGATCTGACACCCGATTTTGCTGCTCTGCCCTTCCCCTTGACAGAGAAGGCGCCAACGACTCAGACTGAAGAGAGCATAAAAGACGTGGAGGAGGAGTACTACTCTATGAAGGTGGCCAGTGGTCTGTTGCGCACTTCTGTGCCCGAAATGCGCACTAACTCGTTGCTGGGAGAGAAGAGCGAGGCAGTGCTTAGTCTCCTCCCGACAGCACCTGTCTCCTCAGCGCCAGTCAGCCGGGAATTCGTGAGCAACGAAGTCCCCCCTCCTGTCTGCTTCTCTTCCCCAACACTCGAAACAGAGCAAGAACAACAGAAACAGCAACAGGGAGAACAACAGGGGTCGGTGACCTCCTCTGAAACGGTTTCAAACAGTCCAAGCGACCTAGATGTGTGGGTGCTTTCGAAATCAAGCAGTTCGGTGGAGGCTGGTTCGGGAGATGAGAAGACAGCAGAAGAGGCGACAGAAGAGGGCGAGACAGCTGCAGGAGTTGGCATAACTCAGCCTGCATATAGCCATGCCGACGGCGATGTGACACCTCAACAGCATTCCTGCACTCCACTCCTACTTTCTCAAGACGAAGATACTTTTGCTGAGACCTTGCCCACGGCCACTAATTTGTCCCTTCCGGTCGTTGAAGATGACCTCTCTCAACTGGCAGCCGCTGCGGGAGCGGCCCTGGCGGCCGAGTTTGCACAAACACCTGATGAAGATGAGGAGGAGGAGGTGGAGGGGAATGGTTGCGACCAAGAGGATAAGGAAAGTGACCGCCTCCGTGGTCTACCTCTCACCCTGCCAACGTCGCGGTCAGTCAGTAAGCAGCAGGGTTACAAGACAAGTCTGGCTACGCTGGACAGATCCTCAAGAATACTATCCCGTCTAAAGTTTTACGGTATCGGTGCTACGCCTTCCAGTTCAGCTAGGCACGAGGAGACTGAGGAAACAGGATCGGAGGAATGGGAGAACGAGACAGGGACAGGGGGAGCGGAAGAGACAGCAAAAGAGCTTCCGTTTGCGACCAGCAGCGAAGAGCGAAGGCTAAAAGAGGAACAATTCCTCGATCCCAACCAGTCCGTTCACGAGCTGATGATTGAAGAGGTTGAAATGGACGTTGAACCACTGTCACCAATCCAAGAAGTAGGTGTTCATGAGCAGATCTCAAGTCCGGAAGACTCTCTCGATGAGGATGACACCAAGCTGACACTTCCTGAGGATTTCGAGCTAGTGCCAGCCCAGGAAGATCCGGACTCACTCTCCTCATCATCGTCGGCTTCGCTACCGCCGACTTCACGCCTCCTCACAAGACCCCACAGCAAACGATTTTCTACCTCATCACAACGCAGTAGCGAATTTGCTGCAGGCTCTGTCTGCTCAGATACCGCAGACGAATCTAGTCGTGACAGCCAGTCTACGGTCGTATTCATGGGTCGACCGGATATACCGCCACCGACTAGTGTCATGCCTTCTGCACACCCAGGAGAATCGGAACCTGGGGAGTTCGTCGAAAGTAGCCAATCCCCACAACAGGACGGTTCGCGCACAACTCTCGCTTCTGTCGAATCTGACCTAAACCTCATCAGTGAGAGCGGCAGAGAGGCACACAGTCGTCTACCAAATGCGGCTAGCTTACCACGTCTTCAGCAGCCGTCACCAAGCACACCCGTCGACACGAATAAGCTGCTCGCCTCTCAGCCTATTGCAAGCAGGGAGACCAAGGCGTCTCCAGTCCCCACAAGTCACCACCTCTCAGGCTTGGCGTCAACACCCAGTCTGCTAGGTAGATCCACCTCCAGCAACGTCTATTTCCCACAGAAGTCACGGCTAGCCAAAATGAAGGTGCTTACAACAGGTCCAGGTGTGAGTGCACCCGCCCTGACTCAGGCGTCAGACACAGAAAGCAGGTCCTCTTCACTGAGTGAATTTGAGCGCCTAGAAAGGCAGATGTGTGCCACCTCCTCACCGGAGGCTTTGCAGCGGAAGCAGTCGCCCAGTTCAGTTCTTCATGAGAGTTCCAGTAGCAAAACGCCCAGCTCCCTATCTGAATTTGAGCGCCTGGAGACCGCCATGGAGGCTGGTACGTCCTCCTCACTCAGCAGCAGCGGTGACGTGCAAGGCAGAAACGTCGATGTCAGCGGTGGGGGCGAAGGAAGTTCTCAGTTATCTCTTGTTGAATTCCTCCGAGTTGAAACAGAGTGCCAGAAGGAAGATGTTGACGATACGCACCCACAGGCCACAAGCACCACAACAGTGCCGTCAAGTGTAACTGAAGGTGTGTTTGCCCCGTTGCCTTACACCAAAATAGATACCATCTACGAGGACATGCTCGCCGAACAGGCCTGTCAAAGCTTGGAGTCTTCCAGACAGACAGATAGCGATCTCTCATCGTCCGTTGCAGCTCAAGCGTCTTCGATGTTGACCACTGCTGCCGCGGAAGCCATTGAGGGCTCCGCTTGCGAGTCAGACTCACTTACGCAGTCTTCTCTTTGTGATTCGCTCATTCCGACATGTTCGCTGGTGGAAAGCAGTTCGCTCAGTTTCCGTGAACACCAACCCTCAGTTAATATTCAGTACATCATCCGGGAAGCGCGCGATGTTATCGAACGTGGTTTTTTCAGAGAACGGGATTCTCTTGGTGAGGAAGACTCCCTCTCTTCGTCCTCCGATGTCGAGGGGTTGCCGGCACGTTCATCTTCCCTGGAGTTGGATCCACATCCGGAGCCTTCGGGACAGAGCCTTTTGCCATCAGGCCTCTTGCAGACTTCACAGGATTCCCTTGATGATATCCTACCAATCCAGGGTGGTGAAGACGTTTCAATATCCTCAAGCTCTTTCTCACAGGCGCTTCATAGCTGCCCAATGACCGATTCATTAGAGGACAGCGGAGCTGCAATGGCTAGCTGCAGTCGTACTTCAACCCAATCACCCTCTAGAACTGAGCTCTCGAAACAAGCTGGTGTTTTTGACACTAATCTTCCTTTTGCCCTAGAAGCTCAGGGCGAGCCAGAAGATTATGTCCAAGAAGGCGGTGAAAAAGAAACGAAGATGAGGCAGATGGGCAGTTTGGAGTTACGAGCAACGAGTGATGATGAAGCCTTAGCCAAACGTAGTCGAACACATGAGGGTCGAATTCCGTCTCGTCTGGGTCCCTCCATGAGCAGCGGTTCTCTGCACGATGCTTCCGTGCTCGGTCTGGAAGCTGCTCCGGTCTCTCGAACCGACTCGAATCTTGGCTCAACCATATTTGACATCTCGGAAGAAGAACTGGGAGTCGGAGGTGGCAAATCGATTCTTCAGCCACCTGCTTCCCTAACTTGCAGCCCCCTCAGAAGTATGACCTCCTCTCAGACTTCCGAAATTCTCGAAGTTGGTGAAACAGTCGAAACTGGCACGCTAGTGGAGACCACCGGGTTTCCACCAGTCTCACAGCTGACAGACCTCTTGGCTCAAGCTACCCCTCAAGCTCCACAGACCTTGGCCGAGCAGAAATTTCAGCCATTCGTCTTTGAGGAAACCGAAGATGATTTTACAGTTATTACACGACTAGCAGATGTCCAGACCACTGGCAGTACCGAGAGTCACGTGGTGCCCGAACGTAAGACCGAAGAAAGACAGTAAGTTGAACAAATACCAGCAGCAAAAAACAACGGCAAACGAAACAGCAAAATCGACAAGAACGGGCTACAAAAACCGCAGAAATGTAGATATTCACAACCGACCTCTCAAGTCTCATTCGTGCTCGCTCTCAAGCCGACGCCCTGTCTTCTAATTTCACAAGAGCTCATCCTCACCGAAAAAGCATTCCCCAAATTCCTTTCGCATAAATTCCTATTTCGTGAGACCTCGGTCACAGAAAGTGTCAGTGTACATAGCGTGCGAGGCCTCATTTAAGACTCATTCCTTTTCACTTGTGCGGAGACGCTTGCAAGTGTCATCATAACCTCAGAGGGGGAAGCTGTGTCTGTGCCCCTAGTACATCCCCAAGAAAAAATTTTCAGTTTCGAGATATTTTTGCATTTCAGTTGCTTATCTTTTTAAGGAAAGGAAATAAGTATGAAAGACAGAGAGAAAGGTGAGATAAGAGTCACTCCTTGCATTTTTTTCTCTAGAGCAAAATAAGTTACTTTTGTAAATCCAACTCCCTACCAATCCCCTGTGAGTAAGATTCACACCTAGGGCCCCTCTGACCCCAAGAAAATAAACAGATAATAGAGTACTTGAACACGAAGCCACTCTAAAAGCACTCGCAGGAACAGACTTATTCCACTACTATTGCCGACCGAAAGTCCTGAGCCGGCTACCCTACCTCAGAAATGAAACGACCCATCCCTCGCCCACGCCTGTCCCGTTCCGCCTGTGCGGCGGGGTCACGTCCCGCCCCCCTCCCCCCCAACACTGTCCCGGTGATTACGTGCTCAGTAGGCTGGTCAGTGGATCGCGCCCGACCGCGCCACTTGTTGCCTCAAAACCCAAGTTCACTTCAGAGACGAAATATGCAGGTAAGCGTCTAGTTACAAGTATATATATATATCTGTTTGCACCTACCCATGTCTGTCTTTTCTTTCCGATCGTTGCCCTTCTCATACTCACCTAGTAGAGTTTGCCTTTTGTTGGCTGACTGGTCCTCGCCTTGCATGCTGTTTGAAGGTGTTGTCACCGCGACAGACACGTTAGCATGCAGTCACTGTCTGTTTCGCACGCCATTCGCTCTTTTCCCGGGTTTTTCATGTTATCTGCGCTGAATGCTGAGCGAGCCTGCCGCTCCTCATGTTTGGTTTCTCTTTAGCAGCAGATTGCGCGTCTCGACTATCTAGACCACTGTTTGTTCTGATTCCGCCGATAGTTATGGCATTATATTGGCTTGCCTCACAGAAAGCTCGGATACTGCCGAGCAACATCTGCCTGACGTTTTCTGTGCAGGGCTACTCGGAGATCTAGCTTATTTATTGCGTTCACTTTCATCAAGCAGGCCATACGGCATACTCTGGAGCCCACAAGTTGGGTTGTATTGCTGATTGGCGTGGAACGGCAGGCCCGGTTAAATTATGTACCCAGACAAATACAACGTTTTTAGAATTTCCAACGCACCCCATCCTGTCGTTGGGAAAATTGATTCTGGTATTCATTGAATAGTGGCAGCAAAACTCAAACAAATGGGAAGAAATTCTCAAATGCGTTCTGTGGCGGAAAGAAGTTAAGTGGACGATTAACAGAGTACATATTCCGAAGCTACTTCCTACAGTTTTACATGCAGGCTTTTGAAGGAACATTCCCAAACATATCTCCTCGTCCAATGCTGTACTTGGAGCCAGTATTTCAGTTTTCGAGAGTTTGTAGATATAAGAATCGCTGGGACGGTTTCATGTTCGTTCCTTTAGCGGTCTGCAGTCAGACTTATTTAAGACGTCCAGCAATCATGCAGCGTAATTCATATCTACTCAAACATTCTATAGACACACAGACCTGTCGGGTTATGCAAAGTGACTTCAGAGTAAATGTATAGCATGTCGTTAGGGTTCGTTTGGAAGAAGTGAAAAAGAGGATCTGTAGGCAAGAATTATTTAGCTATCTGGAAGTTTAAATGCCCCCTTCAGGTACGGCATTTGATGGAGTCGTAAGATACTGAAAAATCAGTATAGGAAAGGAATTTTTGCATGCCGCCTATGGTATAAAGTTGGTGCATGAAAATCCGTCCTCCATAAGTAGGGCTTCTCTTCACGTGTAATTTGCTCATGTGAATGGGATAATGCCCCGGGAAAAGTCGGCACGCTTTTCACTTATGTGATCTTTGTCATCTGAAAAGGTATCGAGGAATGTTGGCCAAATTTCTACAAGTTTCTTTGCGTACTAAAAATGGAATGGTTGACATGAATCATAAATAGTCTCGGAATACATGTGAGCATTAGACTGCCTGCATGTTCAAGCGAGCCTTTTAAAAGTCTTCAAATTTGTATAGTTTGTAGATCGCAGTGTTCCACTCTTTGAAATAGGTCATGTAAAACACGACTTCCATGAAAACGACTAAGCAAAAGATCGACTTTTACAGTGGTAAGTTGAGAGGATAAATGAATAAACATCAGCATAAAAAATCAGTGAACAGGTTGTTTTTTCCATGGGCGAGATCGACTTGACTGTCTGGAAGGATCTTTATTTGAGAGCTGGCACACCAAGTAACGTGGTCTGGTTCAGCGACCGTCAGTGTTGCACCATACACAAGTGTAATTACACGTTGGACACTGCCATTGTTGGTTACACTCGGTTTCATGATGTTCAGTGGATATTTTATTTCAAAGCATTCTTTTTCATTCTAAATGGAGTTCAAGCCGCTGGATATTGAGGCGTCCAATAGCTTAACTCCGCCGATCTGCTGGTCACTACTGGATACTTACCCTAGTTTTTTGAGTATTTCGCAGTCGAATGCCAAACTACACTTGCAAAGTTTAAAATAATGTGAGGAAAAAATATCTCCAAACTGATCACATTTTTTAGCCAGAAAAGTAAACACATTGGGCCTCAGGAAATGACAGGTTCAACCACTAACTCATTCACAGTGATAAATAAGATGAGCGACCGGTAACACTGGTTTATAGCCACCGCCCTGCGGAGCGTTTAATTGTCATGCTATTTCACTTGATTAGGTAGATTAGAATTTTAGGGTAAGGTGATACCATACTAACAGCACAGGTACTAGCCAAAAGCCCATACACACGTGTTTTGCCGCTGCATGACGCAGCTGCGAGGGGTTCGGCTCGTCAGTGGGTCCCCCAGCATTCCCCGTGTGTTTTCTGGTAGTTACTCCAATTTAGAAATTGTCACCTTTTAATTTCCTCAGAAATTATCTACGAAGTTGGAGAAGATCAGTTTATTCAAGGTCCATAGGCACAGACCGAACTCACTCGTCCGGCGTTGTGCCTTGGGGCTCTGTCTCGATCCCAACCAGCGGGACGAGTGAGTTCCGTAACATGATCGATGAGCGCCCTCTGTACTAATGTATATTTCTTATCGAAACCGACAGGACAACGAGCCTCTGGCTCAGTGGTTGGAGGAGTTGAACTTCTAACCATCAGGTCGCGGGATCGAGCCCCAGGTGTTCCACACTTCGGGCTTGGGTATGACTGGCTAACGGCGTCTAATGAGCCAGAATTGGCGATCCCAGTCCCCCTTGTCTTTGTCGGTAATATTATTCTGCCTATATTACGCGCCGCTATGCGGCTGCTGGTTGGGCTCGAGAGAGACCCCCAAAGGCACAACGCGGGATGAGTGAGTCCCGTCAGACGATCGGTGAGCGCCCCACCCCCTACTAACTTACAACCTGTTCTTCGTTTCTGTTTGATGTCGTGAAGACATGTACCCTCTGGCCCAAGTATCGCTGTCAGTTTATTTGTTGTCAGATGTTGTGTTTCTGAATAAGCTTGCACCACTTGGATAAAAACAAGTCTTCCTCTCCGTTTTCCATTGTAGACTAATTCGAATTTCGATTCATCTGGCCGTCATCACTCGTATGCTTTCCACTTTCGCCCACAACCTCTGTCGGTCAGGTCCCTAAACATGCCGTACAAAAGTGCGCGCGTGGACAAGAGGGCCACCGTTGCCTCTCTCTCTCTGGCAAGAACTCCGAGATGCCCTCTTGGTGTAAATTTGTCACCACCCTGTTTTCGGAGACCCAAACAAACCACCCTGCCTCCCACACTCCGCTTCGCATTTTTTCTATTTTTTTCCTGAACTACTTAGATGTGTCAACTCCTGTTTCATTATGCAAGCCAGTTTCGTTTGGTTTTCTTTCAGCTCCTTACTATTTCTCCCTCTCTATACCTTTACCCCAACAAAAGACTGCACTTATTCTCCACCTGTCCCGTTCTCCAAAGTAGTCTCTTTGAGAAGCCTTTACCTAAATCTCTGCTTCGTGACCTTGGCTTGTAAACTGTTGATTTTATCGCTACCCACCCCGACGACAGTCGTCGTGACTGAATTTCTGTTTGGCTTGTCATTGAACACCAATCTTCTTCTTCTAATTTTTCACTTGATGATTCAATGTCCCCGCCTCATGTGAGCGAATTCTTTCAAGTTTCCATTTAAACAATAAAAGTATTAAAAAAATTAAATATCAAAACTGGTCTTTCGGATTCTGACTGGCTGACTTGTCGAATTTGAAGTGTCCGGACTTGGCTCTTCTGTAAGCGCAAGAGTTGTCAGCCGACTAAAAGTAGGCGCTAATAAGAGGGTTGCGCTGTTTTTGACTATTAACGCCCTATGCTTCCAATCGCGGTCATTTGGTGCTCACGTAGCCGTTGTGTAGTTAATTAAAATCGTCAAAACCGTAAGTTTATTTTTGGCCCCTTTTCTTTCGAAATATTGCCCGCACTTCTCAACCTTTTATCTTTGGATAACCCTAGTTAGGTAAGGATATAGTATATGACTGGGGTGGGTTTACTATCGAGGACTGCCTACTCTATTTATCACTGTAGACGTTCATTAGAGTTTTTTATCGCAATGCAGTCACGACCTTCGACGGCTCCAGATCCGACAGGATGATATTCTTTGAGCTAAACTGCCCCGGAGGACGCGGTGCCGCGAATATGTTTATGTAGACTCATTGTTCTGCACTTACCACCCGTAATTTCTAAGCAAAAGGCAAAAGACTTGTCCGCAGTTGAGGGGCTGCAAGAGGCTCCTTCCTATGCATATTCCAACCGCCCACATCGCCGTCATGTCCGGGTACCCAACGGAGAAAACAAGAACACGACCTGCTCCTTTACATCTGCGACTGTTTTTTTAATTAGGAGGTTGGCTTCCGCTTACTATCTTACCACGGGCAAAGCTCCATGATAGTATTTTTTTAAAAATGTTTCCCGAATTTTCTTCTCAGGGTTTCCTAACTCTTTGTTATAAGTCCTCGCCCCCTATAACTCCTATTTTCGCCATTCCCGTAAGACACGCTCCATCGGTCACCTAGTTCTGACCCCGGTAATTTACCTTATCCTTGCCCCTTTTTAGTTTCATCAGGCTGAACGGGCAGCCATCTCGTTTCCCCATAGGGCCATTTTGTGGCGACGGATTGTTTTTATCTGCCCAACTAGCCTCAGCATTCGAATCTAGGTACGGAAAGGTACAGTTATTGTTGTAAAATGTGGCCAACATCGCGAGAGTCTTTACTACATGGACGAGATCGCCTTGTGCCCTTGGCACATTGGGGCGGAAATAACTACCATACTTTGCTTCTGGATGAGAGTTTCTAGCCCGAATATAAATTTTCCTAGTGCATGTCAGACAGTAAACTCTTCCAAAATCCAGTTTACGTGCTTACTAGATAACTGCACTATTTTATAATGCTTAGATATTACTAAACACTTGTGGTTCTTAAAGTCGCCTTCCCTTCTGACAGGTAGGATTCGAAATCGCTGTCAGCTGTAGCAATACTTCATCTAAAACAAGACTGCTGCTTCAATAAATAACATTTATTTTTTCCCAAAGCTGGATTATACTTAGGGAGGCTATCGCAGCATGTGCCCACCATGTTCCTGTGGAAAACCCATGTCGAAATGCCTGGAGGTGGGAGTGGAAAAATCCACGTTCAAATGCCCCATTTGTGTCCGGACCCTTACACACAAGTCAGGCCTTAGTAGATCGGATCTCGTATGGTTGAGTGTTGGTACAGAGGCTGCATAAAGAAGGAGTCGTTTTCAATATGGATTCTCAATCAAGGGGAACCCGAGTTGTCCCGTCGATACGCAACTTCCCGGTCACCGAGTTTTATCGGGTCGACAACGTAAAATGCGTGAGCTTCATTGGGCTACGAAGCATAAAAGGCAAATTGTGTTAGTCTCATTTACGCTCCCTTCTTGATCCTGTGCCAAAGCTTAGTCTGGGCAAAGACAACTTAAAATTAGTTTGGGCGAAGTAACCGATGTTCCGTAAACTCTGTGTCTAAAGCGTGCCATTCGCCTTCATAATCCCCGTTTTGTCTGACAAAACGGCTAGTCCGTTGCGAGACCAATTAACTATTACGCTAACAGAAATTTTTGTCCGCGAACCCAGTTAGAATCCCAAAGCAAAATAAACATGATAAAGAGGCTAACCAGTCTTAAAGTTTCCAATTTTCGGTAATTGACAGTGTGCCATGCTAAGGAAGCATCAGACAAACAACCACTCCTAACGATTTATCCCGACCTGTCAGAAAGAACTAATTCAAGCATGAGGCGCAGCCTTACTGGAGTGCATTAACTTGTTGATCATGCGAAGCGTTCCGAAGACAAATACACTAAGCCGCTAGGTATTGTTAACTTTACTTCTGACAGGATCTGAACCATTAGCGCAAATGTAACCTTAATTATCGATTTTTCCAAAGATTTTATATTAAATATAGTAGTGGAAGAATTCCGAGAAAAATGATAGATTGGGGTGTTGAGTAAAAGCGACTAGGAGCGTAAGTGGCACTCCTCTACTAGCCAACCTGAGCAAATGGCTGAATTCAGTTAATTTGAATTAAGATGTTGAGGGCTGCAGTTTTCAGGAATTTCATAAGAGATAAAGTCCTCGGATGGGCCCAGCAGACCAAAAGTTTAAACACAGCCGGCTATAGCCACCACTGGTTTGGTTTGTCCAATTTTCGTTCTGCGAAACTCTTGTATGACAAGTGTTTCATGAAGAATCCTGGCTTCTTACAATGATTTAGATAACTCTAATGTGTTCAAGGTCTGATATCCATATATAGGAAGTAATCATGGATTACATGCACTAGTCTTGAAAGAAGTTTATAAAGAAGTATGAGTGCTGTCCGCTGAATGTTTAAAAATATCTCGAGCATCTGGAAAAATGTGTGTAAGTAAGTCGGTAAAATAATATGACCCTGTTGGTTAGAAGTCCAACGCCTCTAAGCACTGGATGACGACGACTGATAAGCCAGAAATGGCCATTTAAGTCTCCCTAGTCTTTGTTAGCAATGTTACTCTGCTTAGACTGGAATTCAGTCCACATTGCTAGCGGAAGGATTAAGTGCTTGCGTCGTTGGTCTGTTGCACTTGCGGAAGGTAGCTGTTCTAGTTTTTACAAAAGTGTGCCACGAATGTGGACTCTATGCGTGACCTTCCCATGGTTCAGGGTTGATTTGCACGTATTTTCGCATGGTCTTCGTTGTGTCTTTGTATCAAAGCCTTTGTCCGACTTGTCTTTGCGGACCCCCTAACGACGCTGCCATTGAATAATTGCCGCGGCAGGCGCTCGCTTATTCCGATGCAGGTGCATCTGAGAAGGAAGTATGACTTATTATATTCCTAACATTCTAGAGCGCTCTTCGAAAAGTCGACATGGCGGGAGGGTAGTTGGTAGCCCTGCCAGTTAGCGATCCTTTCCTGCACTTCCAGTTTAAGGCACTACGAGTTTAGTAGCTGTTATTACGTTCTTAATATGTCTGGGAGTGCACGCGCAGAAGCCCTGTCAGGGTGACTTTCTTGTTCACTTTAATCGCCCCGAGAACGAGGCGCTGCAAAAAGGCCTATATAGATTCATCGTATTGCACCCCCACACGTATAGCTTTAGTAAAGGGCGAAAGATTTATCCTAGGCGGATTATGATTCATCATGCTTCTCATTACCATCCTAGGCGGATTGGCGCGGGTCTCCGTTTTGTCGGTTTGCCTGCGTCCTTGAGTATTTTTACTCCAGACCTTCTGCAGAGTCCCGCGTGATCGTGTACGTAAAGGACAACCATCGCGCAGATAGGGTGTCTACCGACTCTCCACTAACGTATAGCACACAACTACTGCCATAGTTTTAATTCTAAGTGTGGCCACAGTGGCAGTAAACTATTATTTGCGGATGTTCTCTTCCGCCCAAACATATTCTTGGTATTAAAGTCTTACCCCGCTTGCGTTATGCCGCCCTGCGTGCCGCTGCTTGATTCTCGTGTTCTCATGTCCATTCTGTCGGTTTGAGTACTATCGCACATACTGCGGAATGACCTTAAGATGCACTGCCTTCTTCCCATTGGTTGTTCACCTTCAGTTGCTATTCTTTCCGATCTGGGGTAAGGCTGCATTTATTCCGCATACCGTTCTAATTAACCATACTCATTTCCATACCTTTCTTGCATTTTTCACCTTATTTTTTAATTAGGCTTTCACTTTAACAGGAGCGTCAATTCCAGGCATACACTTTCAGTGCCATTTACGCCTCCACTCATTTGCCCCACCCGTATAGCTCCTATTACCACCGGTCCCGTAAGACAGGTAGCTGGGAGTTTTCGGCACCGGGAGGGCTACCAACTACCATCTAACCGTCGACATTATGATACGTTTGTTCGGGCTAGCCATTTTTTCCTCTCAAAGTATCACTCTGCAACTCTCAACTTTGCCAACGTAGATAGTTTTATTTGCCTCAGCACGGTGTAGGCTCTGTGAGGACCGTTTCTTTTCCGGAATACGGCATTTGGGACGCATTTCTGCCACCTCACTTTCAGTATTCTCTGAGGCCACTGAGTCTCATAAGGAACCGCTACTTTTACCAGTTCCATGGCGATTAGAGTCGCTACCCTTTCTGACGAATTAGCCACTGGATTGTCTAAGAGCAAATTAGTGTTCTAAGCTGCCAGAGTGAACGATGCTGCTACACAGACTGTGGTGGGGTCACGAGATTGAGGCCGGGGTGGTTGCTGTTTTGTGTATTGTTTTAACTGCGTGTTTTGCACCCAATCGCCAAGATCAGCTCGTAGGCGGCTTGCTGTACCAACATTCTCAGAGTGTATTTTTGCCAACGGTAGATCGTGTAACCCCACATCGCAACCAATAACTCCAGACCCGTGTAATAGGAGAATGATGGTAATAAGGGTTTTAGGGGTGGGGCATCACCGCGCACGGGGAAGGAAAAAGATGCAATAAAACATAAACATTAAGTAGATTTCCGCTGAACTCCTTCTCCCACGAATATGTATATGAGAAAAAAGGCGATCTCGAAACCATAGTATTTCTGTCCTGACGTTTCAAAAGCAAACAAACTTCCATCGTCAGAGGTGAGTGTGGTATCGCGCCTCACAGCATTCATAGGTGGATGACAGTCATGCCAGGACGAGTTTTCTTACATATGAAGTCAGAGCGGCAGGGAGGATGGGGCGGGGAGGGAGTCCTAGAGAGTCTTTTCGCCGGATGAGGGGATGGTGGATCAGCTTTGGTGGTCACCAGCCGCATGCACACATGAACTGTGGCGGACGGGGGGGAGGGAGGGTGACGGAATGTACTCAATCTACATCGGGGGCCGGCGTTGAGACGTTGGTGGCCGTCGTTCGTACCTTCATTGACCGTAGCTGTCGTCCAAGCCCGGCAATCTTGTTTACGCCGCAACGACTGTCCGTTTTCTTGTCCGCCGGACTAGAAGATGGAGCGGCTGTGGTGAGGACTGCGCCTTCGTCGGAACCCGGTTGAGGGGTGGCTGAGTGTGTATCCGCCATGTACTCGCTCATGTCTGGATTCATGTTTAGAATGGGTGCACGTCTGCTCATTTGTTTACTGAGCTGCGCCCGAAGGGCTTGGTAGGCAGCGGGAAGAGCCACACAACGGTTGATGGGGACTGTCCCTGTGTGCCAAGCCCTGGTGGCCGAACACTGCGCGGATTCCGGACACACGTTCGCCTTTCAGCATGCCGAAATTCTGGGCCGGGGAGACGACCGCATAGCCAGGGAAACAATCGAGGCTTGGCACACAGGGACAACCCCCATCAACCGTTGTATGGCTCTTCCTGCTGCTGAAATCCATCAGCTACTGCGGAATAACCGCTTGATATTCACATACCGCCAATAGGCAGCCAGTAGTATAGAACTGTGCGATGATTTACCGTACTAACGACAAAGGTATTAGCTAAAAGTGCATTAATTTCCTCGGAAATTAAACAAGGCCAGTTGAAACTGGAGTTCATTTACCAGAAAACACTCAGGGAAAGCTGGGGGACCCACTGACGAGCCGAACCCCTCGCAGCTGCGTCAAGCAGCGGAATAAGATTGGCGAATCACGCGTGTCTGGGCTTTTAGCTAATACCTGTGTTGTTAGTACGGTAAATCATAGCACGGAATTGGACATATTAAGTGAAGAATAAACAAAAAGCCTTTGACAATAAATAAGATAATCCTACATTTGCAAATTTGAGGGAAGTCCGGAACAGCAGAGCGAGCGACCAAAGGGAAAGGAGAACACTGAGTGCCAAATAATGCAACTGCGAAAATTTACCGCGAGACAATATGGTGCATATGAATGTTAAAGGAGCTATACAAATAGGTCCTAATGAACACGAAAAATGTTAAATAATGCAAGCATGAATGCAAGTTTTTATCCGCATGATGACCCAACTCTGTAATGTAATATTTAAAAAATCAAAAACAAAAATTATGTATGTAAAGGTTATATGCAATCAGCAAAAACAGCGAAATACACTTTTCTGATTTATTTGTCATCATTAACCATTGCTAATAGAAGCGGGGACTTTAGCGTCCCCCAGATTTGAGATCCGGTCCAGCGGGCTGATGCACTTCTAGGTTAAACTCTTCCATCACTGCAACTGCAGGACTAATATTCCCCCATTTTTTATCAGAAAGATACAGGAATACATGGGAGCGACGTTGATCAGTTTTTCCTATGGACGGAAATGGGTCCTTCCATTTTGCTCTGAAACTTTCTCAGACGGTTGCATGGCGATTAGCAGTTGACAGTCGAGAAGTATTATCGACCAGGACAAGGAACACCAGCGAAGATCACTAATCATTATGCGACCGCCTGCCGGGGTAAGACAGAACTGCTCGCTTCCATCCTCCAATCCTAATAAAATGCTGCTCGTTGAACAGAAACATCTTTAGTCAAAACGCAAAATTCAGTACTCAAGTCCTTAAGTAGTGGTGGTAAGGAAGAACTTTGTACGCTGTAATCGACAAAAGATAAGCCGGCGTATGCACCAACGGATAAGGCCCTCTGCGAATCTAAGCTTCCTGGCCTCAGTCATCACGTCACGATATGATGTTCAGTGGACTGCTACGTCAGTTCAGGCCACGTAGAGATGAGGTCATACACGGATTGGACACAGAAAACTTATCATTTTTCGACGTTTTGACAAAATTAAATTCCTAATGAGTGCAGTTCCCTCTATCAAAAGTTCATTATAATAGCAGTTTTATGGTCGCCAAAATAAGTAAGGACTGGGAAATAACCAGGCGCATGTGAACTCAGGAGTAATGAAAATTGCAGTCGATAGGTGATGAAGGAAACTTTTGAGAACAAAACCGTCAGTGCAAGAACTACTTTTTGACAGTCACAAAATGATACGGCGAGGTTACATCCAGTAAATTAGAGTTGAATGGCTAGTGTTCCATAGTATGAGATTTGGAGATTCCGCGACTCTATCAGAGAAGTGACCCATTTCCGGCAGGCTGAGCATGTGATTTTCTACAGGAGTTACACGGGCACAGGGTTGAAGACTGATTGCGCACTTCCGGCATTCTTTCCTGCTTAAGATGCGATTCAATACCACTTATGAGAACCGGAGAAACCTCAGTCGATAGTTAGGGTCAGGAGAGATGTGTTCAAAATGCCTGGTTAGCCGCTGGGGCAGTCAGTCCGTCTCAGTCTTCTCACTGATTCAACGTGGACGTGGAAGGGTAAGAAGCCAGTGCTGCTAATGTTACTTTCCAACTCATGGACAAGTCACCACTGCAGTGGTGGCCCCTATCTAGCACTACGTTGCCGGTCGCAGTATCTGATACAAGAAACAACTGACTAAAGAGTGTATTTGCAATCACTAACTGGTTGCCGTTTCAGATGCCTTAATGGTGCCAATCTACTACCATTACAGCACTAGGCCAATTTACGATCAGTCTAAGTTCTATCAATATATCCCAGGAACACAACTACAGAGGGTCTGGACGTGTTTCTCAGCTTTGATATACTCGTAAGCACAACCAGCTTTGGCTGATAACAGCAAACTGTAGAACGCGTCTGCTTGATACACAAGGGACACCATAATACCGCGCAGTCGAGACACTAATGTGCTATCTTGCCTTGCTTCGAGTGACTTCACACCCGTCAAGTCAGCAATCGTTGAGGCTGTGTCCACCGCTAGTTACGTGGAAGTACAGGGGATCGTGGAGTGCGGTTAAAAGATACTATTGCCCAAACATTACCAAAAAACCGAGAATGCGTACGACAGCTCAACGTTTATGGAGACAGATAACATCGTCAGTGAATGGGGATGAGACCGTATGGCGTATCAACGAGGCGAATTCTAAGATTTCTGCTTCCGATGACATATTACATCAACACTGGGCCTTCAGACAGCCGCCCTTGGTTCGTGGGTAACAGAGTTTTTAGCTTTCTTAGGCAACGGTAGGGTAAAGGACGCCACTTCAGTATTAGTGTATTTCATGGTAAGTAGGTGTGTACCTTTGAAATCCCTATTGGTTACACGCAGAGGAAGTATATGGAGAAAATGGAAAGGAAGTAATATGAAAGAAATGCTGTACAGTTGAGCACAGAATGACATGCGTTAACAGAATTTAGAGACATATGAACTCAGTTTGTTGAGTAAATGCATCAAACAGTTGAAGCACGCTTAAGATGCAGGAAAAGAAGTAAACGTTTTTAGTCTACAGGCATCGTGGTGAATGCAGCAGCGGTGTGCGACGTGGTCCAAAATTAATAAATTACATAGGCATATGTTACTTGAGTGTTGGTAGTAGCATCGTCATAACACTAAATGGTTAACGTTGGCTATCAAGGTATCCGCAGTCCGGCGTTATTGTGGTGCGCGCTCCAATGTTGATCTAGCCTCCGTTTAAAAGTATCTACGGATCCCAACATAACAACATCCTCAGGCAAGGCATTCCAAGCTGCAACCACTCTGTTGGGGAAGAAGAACTTCCGTATGTCTAGCCGGGCACCAGTCACACGCAGTTTGAGTGGATGGCCTCTAAGGTTAGTCGTAGTCGCTAACCCGAGGAAGTCTCCAGATGCGAGGCAGCACCCCTGATTGCGCACGATGCGAAAGCTTGTATCAGGTCCCCACGTAGCTTTCTGTAACTCAAAGGAAAGAGTTCAAGATTAGCTAATCGTGTTTCGTAGGGTAGTGATTACTACCCAGATACAAGTTTCGTTGCTTGCCGTTGAACCTTTTCGAGTATGCCGAAGTCTTTAGCGGTCCAGGGTCTCCATGCGTGGATAGTAAACTCCAGATGCGATCGCACGACAATCTGAAAGACCTTGGTGAGGCAGTTTTCATCAAAGGAGGAGAACGCCCGTTTGACGAGGTATAGAATGGACATCGCCGACTTGGCCACCTTTGAACATTGCAGCGAAGGCTTAAGCGAGGTTGTGATCCATACACCCAAGTCCTTCTGGGCGTCGACTTCTTGCAGTGGTTTGCCAGTCAGACGGTAGACCGTGCGGTTAGGAGAACTGGTTCCGCCGACACGTAGGAAGTTACACTTGTTAACGTTGAACGGTAGAAGCCAGTCTTTCGACCATTGCTCGAGGTGGTCCAGATTTGTCTGCAGTCGCGCCTCGTCAACTTCGCTTCGTATGGTACTCCAGATCTTTATGTCATTAGCAAGCATTGCGACATCACAATCCAGTTCGTTTGTGCTGTCGTTGACGTATATGGAGTCAAGAACAGAGCCTTGGGGAACACCACTCCTAACGGCACCCTCGGCAGATTGCTGCTCACCGACGTGGACGGCTTGAGAGCGCCCGAGTAAAAAGCTTCGAATCCACACCAGAAGCTTACCTCGCACTCCTGCACGGCTGAGTTTGTATAGAAGGCGGTGGTGAGGCACACTGTCGAAGGCCTTTTTAAAGTCAATATAGATGGCGTGCACCATATCTCCTCTATCAACAGCCCTAGTCCAGTGTTCCAGATAGTAGAGCAAGTTTGTTACACAGGATCTGCTTTTGCGGAATCCTTGCTGGGAATCGGAAAGCAGAGGTTTTGTTCTAGGAACTGCATTAGTTGTTGCTTTATTATCTTCTCCATAACCTTACAGCAAATAGAGGTGAGGCTGACAGGTCTGTAATTGTTTGCAGAGACCCGACTTCCGCCCTTGTACAGCGGCGTAATCCACGCCGACTTCCAGTCGGGTGGCAGATATCCGGCCTCGAAGGATGTATGGAAAAGCATAGAGAGTGGCTTAGCCAACTCACCGGCGAGTTCCTTCAAAACCTTCGCCGGAATCTCATCCGGACCTGGTGATTTGGATTCCTTTAGCCTCAGCAACTCCGTCAGAACCATATCCTCAGTGAACTGAACGGTCTCCATAATTGTGGTGTCTTCGAAGGGTTGAAGGGCCGAAGGGTTGAATCCTGTTTCGCTACTAAAAACAGACTGAAAAAATTCTGAAAGGTGATCAGCTTTCGCTCTGTCTTCAGTGAGATGTTCACCTTCAGCAGTCGTTAGCAGTGGTAGTGGGCCCCTGTTCCTCGTGCACTGCCTTATGTAACCGTAGAATAATTTAGGGTTCTCCGCGACACGGTTAAACAGATCCCCTTCGAATTCTCTTCTATTATTGAGGATAAGGCCCTTGACTCGATTTCTTTGAATTTTGTACGCGCATATAGATGTGGGACTCCTGTCAGAAAGCGATTTTTCCCCAGCCTTCGTTTTTTATTCACTTCATTCTTCACGGCTTACGTAAGCCATCGAGGTCTGTTAGGTAACCTCTTCCGTGAAAGCGGACAGTGGTTTACGATCAGCTCTTGCCGAATTTCTCGGAACCGTTGCCAATCCTCGAGTATGCTTCCAACAAATACGGACTCCCGCTCAAGGCGTGAAATTTCAGCCCTCATTTGGTCGAAATCTCCGCGCCAAAGGTCTCTTCTAACTGTCACGGCTTTCCTGGGCATGGAAAAAAACGAGTAATACCATAAAAGAACGACTTGGTCACTTTTACCTAAGGGGAGTAGGCATGACACCTCATCAATGCTGCCCTGTGACTTCGTAAGGACAAGATCAAGGCAGGTGACTTGTTGGCCTTCGCGTACTCTAGTTGGTAACATGACGTGTTGATTGAGAAATAACTTCAGTGCCGTGTTCAGAAAACTTCCATCGAAGGTTTGTTGTGAGCTATTTGCATGGGTCGAGCTCCAGTCAATATGAGGCGCGTTAAAGTCGCCCATGATCAGGATATCCGGCCGCGTAGAGAACTTTTCGAGCTCCTCCAGCAGGCGAGCGTCGGCCATGTTGTCCCGTCTCGGCGGTCGATAAACTGTCAGGACATCGAGGCTAGACGAGCTCGGCGCTTTCAAAGACAGCCAGATTGCCTTGGAACTACACGAAAATTTATCGGTTTTGCCTGATAAATTTATCCCATTTTTCACATACGTGATTACGCCTCCTCCCTGACGCCCTTCCCTATCCCTTCTAAACATCTGGTAGCCAGGCAAGGCCAACTAACGGTCGTCCACGTGTTGGGTCAGCCAGATTTCTGTCAAAGCGATTACGTCAGAGGTGGATCTTCAGCTCGTCGAACTTTGATAGCAAACTCTGCACGCTGGTGTAGGAGAATTTCAATTTCCAGCTGACGGAAGATGTGGTTACATTTTGGTTGGCGTCTTCACTTAATATGTCGGCTGCGCGGTCATTCGGACCGGACCTGTCCAAAGGAAGAGTGACGGACGTCGCCGTACTTGGTTGTTGTACATAACGAAATTGTTCTCCACCTCGCTGAGCCTCTTTCTTAGCTCTAGGACTAGCTGACGACGTTTGAGCCGTTCCGCTGGCGAGTAGTCCGGTTGAAAAAAACACCTGGACTGAAGCCTTTAGCCCTGAATCGCCTGGAGTGAATGAGATCGGCTTGGTCGCTGCTGGCCAGCACAACTTTAAGTGGCCGGGGACGAATAGACACTGATAAATTATCTGCTCGTTTTCCAAGGCGAAATGCTTTGATCAATTCAGTAGCCTCCGTGGGTTCCAAAATATTATTGAGAAGACCTTGGAAGAGTGATAGGTCGTCCGAAACCCGCTCCTTGGGAGTATTTGCACTTGATTCAGGGAGCCCCTGATGCCAGACTGTGGATCACGTCATATGGGCTTTTATCCTGGCATCCACTCGCAGGCCTTTGCAGACATTACACTGCCAACAACAATTACTTCCCATGAGTTCAAGCCATCACTCAAACTTCTTTGTTTTTTTGAAATTTACTTCTTGTTTTTTCTAATTACCGCACTCATTTCCGTTGCCGTATGAAAGCGTACGATAGGACTTTCGGGAGAAATCCAAATACTTTCTGTGCTTTCTTGCATTTCGTTAACTTACTGTCTGGTATGCTGTCCCGCCCTTAAAACTCCCCTATTCAGCAATCACACATGCCACGATCCACAGTCTACCGACAGTTAAATGGGCTGCTTCTCCCTACCGTAGTCTTTCGTGCATTTTCATAGGTTCTTCCATTGTCCCAGACCATTCACTCCTCAATATAATCGTCTGAAGAGTGCGCTCCAAAAATAATTGACCCATTTCGCGGGTGAACGAGGATTATGTAGAAATAAGAGAGCTCTGCTATTTTAGATTCATTTTGAAAGGAAAAAAGATGTTACAACACTCGCAAGCCACGAGCAGGGTTCTGGAATTGAACGCGAGGTCAACTGACATACCGAATTTTTATTGGTAAATTAGAAGACGGAAGTCATGGCTGTTAAAAGAAGCCGCAATTCATGCATGTTGAAAGAACAATGAAGAAAAGGGGAGAAAACGCATCTTTCTAGAAGCTGACAGTCGACGTTCATGATTGCCATCAAAATCCAACTAGCTGAGTAGTGAATGAAATCATTGCTGATTCCGTCTATATCCCGGATCGCAACCGAGTAACTGTCGAATTTTCTGAAAAAGGAGAAAGGGCGAGTAATTGACTGCGAAAAGGGCATCATATTACTTGGCGTTTTAGGTGTGTATCGGGGGTTCATGCGATGTGGCAAGTGATACAGTAGTCAAGACGCATCTAACAGTCAAAATTCTATGCTTCAGTCTTGTATTAGAGCAGCAACAACTGACCTGATCTGATTACAGGACAAATGGTGCGTCGCGTTTCGTCTTTTAAGATGGTCTCATAGTGACGAGACCTGCACAATTGAGGGAAGTTTGCCGACAAATAGAATGGGTCAAGCTCGGACTTGTTGTTTAATTTGTTGTCAACAATCGGGCACTACTGCATCCAGCTTAGAAAAATTCAGAAGCTACGCACGAGTCATCGAGCCCCGGGTCCACATCCGCTCGGTTGTGACTGCTGATATTTGACATCCTATCAGAGTGACATTGGGGCAGTAAGCATCGACGCTGCAACCGAGTCAGTCTGATGAATGCCACATCCGTCCGCAAAAAACATTTACCATTGCCACTAACAGAGTTATGAGACAGAGGACAAAACTTCAGGTTAATTGGACTCGCGTTCCTGTCCTAGGCCCTTCTGATATGTGGCCTTGGTTTGCTTGATAGACATGAAGTAGAAGTGATTGTCTTTTGGCTTCCTTAGTTCCTTTTCTTCAAGTAATTATGAATTATTTGGCGCCTTCATCATTTGGTTAGATGATTTGCTAACCTGCATTATGTAAAATCTCTACATGGGGATATTCGCTAATTGCAAATTAATTCTTCGAGAGCGGATTTTGCAAACAGGATTTTGGTGTATGACCCTCATATTGTTTGAAGTCTTACATACAGTGCGTGGCCGATCTCATGAAATGTTGGCTGGAATTCTGAAATGCGTTTTCGATTAGGAAAGATTATTTAGGTGAGGTTGTAATACTGATTAACTTGCAGCATAATCCTTTAGTATATCTGACTCGTCAAGATGTCGGCTCTTAAATTTATTCTTTTTTGACCTCCTGAAGGAACCGCACTCGGCAAAAAATGGCTTCTTAAGTTGCATGTATCTTTCGCACTGATTTTCAGTGGTCTTATAAATTCGAATATATTTTATAGAAAACATGCACAAAAATATGCTTTCTTTTACTCATTTGACAGAGAACTACATTTCCTTTATATTTTATACCCGAGGAAGGTGCATATTTGGGTTTTAAAAAGTTTTCAATTATGAGATTTTTAAGACCGTGTGGTGTCCATATATACAGTATCGCACATTTTCGTTTACCAATGCTCCTCATGACACAGCCCTTATGACATAGCCCAAATGCATTGCAGAATTTCATGAACCCTGTATGGTATTTTCTTAAAGACATAGAGGAATAGGTGATGTTCCCTACGCGGAAAGAATGCACCTTGCAGACTTAAATCGCTAAATGCTAATGCGATGGCAGATCGGGCTCAAAATTATTCGGGAATTGGGAAACTTTTTTAAAACCTAAATATAGGGTTTCTTCGGGTACTAGATATAAAGACAATGCGATTTTCTACCAAATGAGTAAATAAAGCACATTTTGTGCATGTTTACTATAAAATACATTTGAATTTATGAGACCATCAAAAATAAATGTGGAAAATGCCCGTTATTTAAGTAGTCATTATTTTACCAAGTATGGTCTCTGCAAGAGGTCAAAAAGAAGTGTATTCAAGAGCCGACACTCTGGCGAGTCTGAAATACTATGGGAGTATGTCGCATGATAATCAATACTACAACCCCACCTAAGTAATTCTTCTTAATCGAAAACGCATTCCAGAATTTCAGCCAACATTTCATGAGATCGGTCAAGCACTGTATAAGAATCGTTAACGTCTCAGGCATTGCTTATAGCTTTTGATGTCTATTAACAAGAACAGCAGTTGCTCGTGAGTTCCCCTGTCATTCATATTTGCTCATTGTTTGAACGTTGAATTGGCGGACTCTGTCTAGTGTCCCTTGCACTTTAGACTTCAACGGAGGGTTCACTTATCCGACTTCGACGCCGCACAATTGGATTGAAGGATTGAAGAATTTTTTCTGATTTCACAAGTTCAGTAATACGCGTAAAGGTATCTTTGGAAGTGGGCGTGTATACCTGGTCTGACGTTTCAGGTGGCAGCCAAAGAACCTTTCGAACGAGCTTAGTGGGAGGATGTTGTCATTCGGTGGCACCTTCCTCACGGTCATACCCTAAATGCCTGTAGTCGGAAGAATCAGTGATTTGCCGGGGTGAACACCGTGATGAAGACGACCATCCTACAGGACTCGTTGGACACCATCACACAACACCTTTCCTTCCATCGTGGTCACATTTGAGTAAGTCAGAGGCCCGCCGATAGGTCCACCTAGCCCTTGAATGTCCTTTAGAATCTCGGAACGGGAAACACATAAACTCCGTTTTTAGATCGTTATACCCATGCCTGTTTGCAATCATCGGTCGGGATAGTAGTTAGTACCGTAAGAAGTCAATAAATTTGATCCCAGCAGATGCAATATTTACTTTGGTGGAAAAATGGAGGAAAGACTTACCCTTTTCAAGCGATATCGCCTACCGCCTACCTGACACCTAACTACTGAAACGATATATAGTAAACTGGCTAACAAGCTGTAACTGCTAAGTCACAGTAGCAGGCATCTACTGCGATGAACGTCCGTACACAGGCATACCAGCGGATGGCGACTGGCTACGACAAGTTAACCACCAGGTGGGACAGGATTATCCAAAAGGAATAGCATCCATGAAGATCATTTGAGAGTTGAGTTGAATGTCCTGAAGAAACCGAAATCAGGAATTTAATCAGTTCAGGGTGGGCAGTATATTATGTACGCAAAATATGCCTCGGAGCTTGTGAATAGATTCTCGTGCTACTTGGAAAAGGAGTCGTCCACAGGCCTGATTCACTAAGTTGGTGACCCTACAAAGAACCTCATTCACGTCTCCGAAGGTCAGGTCGTCTTCCACCGACTTCCATGTATCCACGGAGAAGGCAACTACGCTGTAGATGTCGGCCGACAACCGTACACCTAAATTTATAAACGGTAAATTGCGGAGAGGAGGCGAGAACCGAATTCGCAGATGGAACCAATGCCACAAAAAGGGGGCAAAGTTTATTTTTGCTCGGTCAGGGTGGTAAGCACAGATGCCGAAGACAACGAAGCAACTGAAAAACGCGTGGATGTTAAACAACTGCCCGGTTTGCAGTCATATCGACCTGTCTGCGACCTACTTGGATTTTCGCCCTTACTCAAAAGGTTCGAACAAGCAGAAAGTTGAACAAGGAGTGCGACTGTCTAGCCTACGAACTAGTACAGTAAAGAACGGACAGAAGTGTCAACGGTCACGGCTGGCTAGGACGGATGATGCAAGCAGGGACTATACCAGCAATCTGGGCGACAGACGTTGTGGGATACGTATCGCGCGAGCCTCATACAGTAGGTGGGCTAACTCATAAAATGTCAATCGAAATTCCGAAATGCGTTTCCGTTCCGAATAGATTAAGTAAGTAGGGTTGTGAAACTAATCAGCCTGCAACACAGTTCTATAATATTCCAATTACCTCAAGATGTCGGCTTTTGAATGAGCTTCTTTCCGACTGCATGCAAAAACTGTATCATGCGCCGCTCTGCGGCTGCTGGATGGGCTCGAGAGAGAGTCCGTGAGGCGCAACGGAACGAGTGAGTTCCGTAAGAACGATCGGTGAGCGCCCCCTACCATTGTATATTCCCGATCGAAAACCGACAGGGCAACGGGCTCGTGGCCCAGTGGTTAGAGGCGTGGACTTCTAACTAACAGGTCGCGAGTTCGAACCCCAGGTGTTCCACACTTCGAGGTTGTGTATGACTGGCTGACGACGATCAATAAGCCAGAAATGGCCATTCCAGTCTCCCTTGTCTTTGTCGGTAGTAACATCCCAAACTGATTTATCTTCTCCTATTACTCTATTTTCGGAAAATTAAAAAGTTGTAACAGAAAGCTCATCGGCGTTTAGGGTATTTTTGCTTCGAGTAAGCACGCATGGACAAATTTCATATGCCGTTGGTAGCACTGTAATATAATTAATTGTACTGCAATTCACTTATGACGGCCTACCGGGTCGACCGCGAAAGCGGGGTGAAATCTGTTATATTAAGTACTACTATATAGTGAAATTAGAACATGCATCCAGGTCGAAAAGTGGTTCCGCAGACGGAAACTACCAAGGAGCCAAACGTTTTTGTTCAGAATCCTGTATTTTCTTTAACTGAAAAGGAGCTAGTCGTTGCATAAACCCATGTACTTGTCCACACAAGGACAGGCAAAAGATTTTTTAACCAGTGTAGCATATCCGAAAAGTGAATTGTTTCTGAAGGGGTGCCACAATCACGGTGTGTTCGATTACTCGTGAAATAGAGACAAAAAATCTTCGATGATCTCAAGTAGAAAACACTATGACACGGGAACAGGATTCCCCCCTAACGCAATTGGCCTTTAGATAGGATTAGGGTTGGAATTGGGTTTGGTGTTGACGCTAAGGTAGAGTTAGGGTCAGTGTTATGGTTAGGGATTGGGCAGAGAACTAGGCACCTCTGTTGGGACTTAGCGCAAGACCAAGTGCGCTGCAGGGAGTTCCTATCCCTTGCATTGCCCTTAAGGATATTGCATTGTCGGCAAACCTGAAACGAATTTTCCAACTTTTCACATTTTGTCGTCTGCTGACTTCCCGCAGACACCCATCGATTTCATTCCCAGAAAATCGCCAATTGTTTATATTTCTTGCCCTGCTGTGAGTTCTGAAAACATTTCTCTGAAAGACTGACAAAATCCCATGTCACCTACATGTCTTTTAAATCGCTTTTGATGATGAAGTTAGAATGCGGGCTCCGATTTGAAGATTTTACACGCAACAGGATATCTGACATTATGTGGATTTCACTCTATGAGTGCCCTAAACTTCCCCGCATAGCTCATAAATTTTTCAATATGGCAAGCTATTGCATGCATGTCTGGATGTTGCAACAAAGTACCACTAACAACAGTGGGCAGTTACTTTCAGTGAAAATGCTGAAAATGGTGTGGGAACGTTTACAGGACATGAAAAGACTTGCCGAAATTTGAGCAACTCTGAAGTGCGAAAACATTTTCGACTCAAATACTACGTGTTCTAAAAATAAAATGAGAGAAGACACACTTTTAGACTGATGATAATGAGCGGACTTTCGATCGGCCCCGTTTTTCAATATAAACAATTTATTATTAATAACTTTCAGGGTTTAGCTCTATAGTCTCCAATAGGTGACTCGAGCGATTTTCTCTAATCTTCTTTGCTACTTAAATATTTAACTAACGCGCCGCTCAAACGCCGCTAACCTTGTTTGCCCGGTTGAATTGCATCTGAGAGGAGAAGGACGAGAAAACGCAGGTTGCAGTCATTATCCGGCCCCCACGAGTTCACACAAACACACGCGTTTACCGCGGCTGCTGCCGTCGATGCCTTCTAGTCGGACATGACTGATTGCCCGATTCGCTGCCGATGTCATTGTTGGTGGAGTTTAAGTGACACTCCTCAGGCTCCAGCTCAAGCGTAATGACTGCATTGCACTGATTCACCATCCTTGGAGCCGAGGAGACCAGTCTCGGTGGCGAACTACTCCGAGTCTGCGTAAAGCGAAGAGCACCTTCAACAGCAGAGGGTTCTGCAATCTGGCGTAGAACTTGGGGCATTAGACCGTGAGCCAGCCGTTTCTGCGCGACAGCCTCTTGAAGGTCCTCCAGATGGTGTACCAGATTACGTCGCAGTAGGCTCTGCGAGAAGGCCAGAAAGTGTGAACAGGCACCAGCGGTGTGCTCCGGAGGTGGGCTCTGCCTACTTGCCAAATTTGCTGTGATCGAGGGGGCCCGCAGAGCAGCCACGGCTGTCTCCCATACCTGCCGAACAAAGTCATCCCATTTGTTGAGCGGGAGATCAAGATGAAGGAGTGAAGAGGGCCCGCATCTCTCCACGACATTTACAACCGCCTGGTCATCCACTGGCGAGTCAATGGATCCATCATCCAGGGAGGAGGAGGGTTGTGGTTGGGGTGTCTCCGAGGGAGAGATGGGGACTGCAGGATGAAAGCCATCCCTAGGTGCTTTCTGGATCTCTGAAACGGTCACGTAATTAGTAAGGATGCGTAGGGTGTCCTCATTGGTAACTGATGTCGTGGAGAGACTGGCGAGGAAGTCCGAGCATGGAGGTATCACCACCGTGTATTCCCGTTTGTATGCCCTACTATCACAAAGCCGGACGTAGCATTCTTCGTCCAGATCAGTCTGTTTGTCGGAACAACTTTCGAAGCCGTCTTCCTCAGGCTCGTCCTCGGGGCTGAATAGAAAATTTTTTTAAAAACAGTAAGATACACCAGTAAGATACCTTGCATAGAAATTTGTCTTAACATTCATCAAACAGAAGTTCGGACTAAATGCCCGATTCTGTTTTGCGTTTTCAGCGGTTGCACAAGGGAAGTGGATAAACATACAGTAACTGGACCCGACTTTTCTCCAAGTTTGGTTCGGATGTTTAAGGTCAATCATTTAAGATAACTGGATTACTATCACAAACTACGCAGGGAATGCTGGTGGACCCAATGATGAACTAAGTCCCTTGTAGGTACTTTAGCAGCCAAGAAAGCATACTGTTTTTTTCTGTTCTGGGACAGCATGCGTATTTTCTCGAGGAAACTGATGCCTTTTTCTTACCTTAACGGTATAATCCTCGTTCAGTAACGGTAATAATTTTGTTGGTAAATCCCGATCTATCTCTATCCGACCCAACATATTCTGAACTTTTTGTTTAGTTCCTATAATAAGTGGGAGACCCACTTAGCAACAAATTGGCTTAAAACAAAGCATTCTTCCAGTTCTCTTATGATCACCGAGCACTTGACTCCGGCGATTTTAAAATCATAATGGTCATTTACAAGAGATTTGGAATTCGATGATCTCCCATTTGGGTAGTGTCCTGTCTTCGTTAGTTGATTGTTTTTGTTACCACATATACGTCATAATTCGTCAGTCAGTAAAGCCTATCAAGAAGGCCTCTGTTAGTGTGCTTAACCATCGCCTTCTGTATAAACTCAGCCACATAGGAATAAGCGGTAAGCTTCTGATGTGGACTGGGAACTTCTTAATTGACCGTTGTCAAACTGTTCGCGACAGTCTGAGTAAGTTGCTGTTAAGACTGGTGTTCCCAAAGGTTCCGTTTTTAACCCTACTCTGTTTACTACAGTAGGTGGTATAGTTCATAAAATGTCGTGGTCGTAATTTGAGTGAGAAGTAAGTCGTGCATTTGGTGTTTTTATTTACGTTTATTTTAATTGTTTGGGGCACAGAAAGCCATGTACTGAAGACGGACTCATTTCAAGTCAGATTTATTAGAGGAGAACAGGCCAGATCTGGGCAGAATCCGACGTTTCTTGATATCCAGATAATTCCCTATGGTACAGAAATTTTCGGGTCAAAATATTATGTTTTTGTGCCTTGTGCTGTAAACGAAAAGCCCGAAGTAAATCCCGTCTGGGAACGGAAAATTCGATTTGGCTTCCACGAAAATCAGGTGAAAAATGGCATTGTTTTCAAGAAAAAAGGCCTAATCTAGCTCATCAACTTCCCTTTTGTAAATATATGCAGTTTTGTGCCATAAAACTCGGTAATAGACTTCTTTGACAGTAGTTTGTTTAAGCACACGGGGAACTACTAAGTCTAAGCAGATATATACTGAGCACACGCGACATGGTGCCTCTTTTCCGTGTCACGCCGTAGGATAATGATGTCCAGGCAATGTCTTTCAGCAGTCGACTACGAAAGGATACGGCAATTGGCAGCAGAAGGGCTGTCGCGTGATTCGATAGCAAGTATTTTTAATATTAGTAAGGTCACTCCGTGGCGGATACTTAATGATAGAACCGTACCCAGAAATAAGCAGGGTGGACCAAAACGGTCCACAAGTGAGCAAGACGACGATTTTACTCGTCGGGCACTAAAAATGTCATCATATGCCCAATAAAATTATTTACAAGGGACATCTGCCGATGTTCTCTTTAAACATAATTAGCAAAAGAATGCAGGAATTTTAACCTCATCAATAAAAGGCCATGGTCAAGTCGTTTTAAGTAGAAAATGTATTGGAGAACGCTTTTGATTAACTAAGAAATATTGATTATTGACCCTCATTCTAAAAGAGCATTTACTTCTGTGATGAGCTCTTATTTTTAGACAGGCCTATGAAGTCGACCCAGGTTGTCATATGCGGAAGAACTGCCCAGGAGAGCACACTGCGTCGATGGCAACCTGTCGGCGGATAATGGTTTTGATGGCTGTTAAATTTGGAGAGCGACCAGCCTGGCGGTCGACTACGGGCACCATCAACTGCAAGGTGTTCGCCAACATTGTAAAGAATGATTTGGGTAAAATCCATCCTTTCTTGATATCCAGATAATTTCCTACGCTATTTAAATTTGGAAATCAAAACTTCATGTTTATATGCGTTAAGCTATAAAAATGGGGATTAATATAAACAGAAAAACTGCGAAATAATTTCC
>CACRXP010000374.1:454150-491359 GCA_902702965.1 Spirometra erinaceieuropaei | reverse complement strand
TGGAGGAGGGTGAATCCTTGTCCTCGTCGGAGTCAGTCGGGGTCCTCTTCGCCATTCGCACGCAAGAACATGTCTGGATTTCTTTTGCGGGGGTTGCCGAGGGATGCATGAGAATCGCGAGTCGTACCTTTAGGGACAGGGAAGAGAGCGAGAGAAATAGTGTTGATGTTGTTTCACGTTCATTTATTTTTGAGCCACAGAAGCGGCAATCGCAGCGTGGGTGGAAGGCTGTTCAACAAACCGGTAACACTGTCTGACAGTTGAGGACTATACCCGTCATGAGCAAAGACGAGGGAACCAGCTTTGTGGATTCGATTATTCCTATCGCCTCAGCCTATCGCTGCAGCACCATTACATAAAACCCACAACTGCTTAAAAGAGGCCTATTTCGACCAGCATCTTGACAAAACATGAAGACTGTGGAAAGTGTACATCATCAGGATTTTACTGAGAAAACCTCCAAAGTACGTGGTGGGTGTACCGGAAAGCACAAACCCATTTTGAGAACAAGCCAAGATTTCAAAAAACGCACCTCATGTATTAGTGCCTAAAACCTTATGAGATGTTCCCGGGGATATGAATGTGAAAATGTCTATAATAGGCCATTACCGGTCTGGCCATAATGATTCTGCCCCCTTACGCCTTGTTATTACCAAAATGAATATATACGGATGGACAGGGGTAAGATTAAGTCAAATGGGCATCCCGGCTCCCCTTGTCCTTGTCGGCAGGCCCCTCTCTGCATATACTTAGCTACATTATGATTGCCCAGGCGGACTTTAGACTGAGCCCCAAGGTACAACGGAAAGAGCACGTTCCGGAAAATGATCAGTGAGCACGTCACTGTCACTGACCTTCATAGACGACGCTTGAAGACAGATCAACCTTTCTGCATTAAGTGGAAGGTGTGGTCAAAGTTCCATATTAAAATGCATGGGTGACCATATACTACCGTTCTAAGTAGTTTAACGATGTATTCCTTCGTGGAGTAGGTATGGGAATTGGACGATCTGGGTTGTTGTCCCTTGACAACGTCCCTACGTATTTTGATGGAGGTGTAGAAATTGATAATTCTCATTGGATTCTTTCTGATTATAATTCGTAAAAACAGCCTCCTCATCAGGATATTACCACTACCGGAGGTAAGCGCTTAAGCGTTTACATTTGGAGGAGGTGATTTCGTTTTGACTTCCCAAGCGAAGGAAAAGACGGGTTAGTGGGAGTTGGCAAAAAATTTCGACTAGACGCTACTTGATCAGAATTAGAGAAGGTGGCCATCTTGGTATTATACGGTATAAAAAGAGCGCAAGGAACGGCATCGCGCCTGCTGGGATTTCATTATGTTTCGCGAAAGCTCAACTAGGAAGTAATACCGTATATACTGTATAACTGAATAATTGGATAGGGGTAAGACGAGATAGATTAATTATTCTAAGTGTGCAAATATCATTGAATACCTACTACGAATGCTCAGGACTATATTCAAAGTGATTAAGGAAGTTCAAAGGAATCTAGTTAAGCCATTGTGGAAGAAATTAACCGTGCTCGTGGACAAGCCATTATTAGTTCTGCTGATGTATATCATGATGGTAATACGAACAATATCCAATTCCCCAACTACTTCCTTTGGGGTTTTGCATCGAGGTTCTACCCTAGATGAAGTACTCCATCA
Organism: Spirometra erinaceieuropaei; assembly: GCA_902702965.1. Taxonomy (NCBI): domain Eukaryota; kingdom Metazoa; phylum Platyhelminthes; class Cestoda; order Diphyllobothriidea; family Diphyllobothriidae; genus Spirometra; species Spirometra erinaceieuropaei. Next base: position 489,687 of record CACRXP010000374.1, on the reverse strand, counting down.
TCAAAGTGTCGGGTTCTCCTCACATGAGGGCACAAATTGGAATTTCGTTAATAAAAGGAAAGTTCACGTGCACCGAACGCATACGATGCACGACATTTTTCAACAGTAACCGTCCAACCCGCCTTGGCGCCCTGCTTTTCAACCACTAATTCAAGCTACGTAGCCAAAAAATACTTGCTCAACCGAATGTTTAATCAATATGTGGCTCGAAAAGTAGGCCAGAAATGAGCATTCCATTCTAACTGTTTTAACTGGTCAGCATATTCCTGTGCTGCACACTCTTTGATATTAGTATTTAACGACTCAGCTTTTTTAAATCAGTACTGAACCAACCTACAGGATGGGCCATAAGTCGCTCAACATTCAAAAACTTAAAAACTCCTCATTTATTAATTTTTTAAAGATTTCGTTTCTAATTCCGTGCACTAATTTCTTGGGAACACATTATGGACGAATTCACGACCGAACAACGTACTGAGTTTATTTCAGGTATCATCACTCAGATATTCTAACTCTAAGAGTACGCACGCATTATTTCGATGTCATCAGAGAAAAAGCGCCTTTTTCACCCGAACGGTTATTTTGATAGGCAGCACGCTAGGTTTCGAGACACGAAGAATCGAAGAGTCATCCGCCAGCATGGATCGTACGCTTGGGTAACATCTGGAAGAGTGGGCGAACCTCATTTTTTCAGGACAAGGATGATGATTTGGCGGTAGGCAACCGATTTCAAACAATACTGGGAATTTTGCCTGCCCTGCAGTAGAAGACAGGTCTGACACATGATGGTAACACGATAGATCAACCACCTATGCGCCAAAAGCCACAATAATGAGGCAGATTTTCGAACAGCTAATAAGTGTTCGGAATTGAAATTTTAGTTGTCTGATTTGGCAGCCCCCAGCCTTTTTGGGACTATCTAAAAGATCGAGCGTATGTCAGTAAGCTCGGGGACTATCCAACAGCATAAGGACAACCATGAGGGTCAAATTCATGCACCAAATGCAGACATGCTAAGAAAGGTGATGAAAACTGCCGTAAATATAGCCCATTTTCGTCAAGAGAGAAGTCGGGACCATTGTCAAAGCATCCCTTTTCTTACAAAGTTAAGACTTTGCACACAAAACCTAGCAAATTAATTTGAACTATTAGAATGGAACAGGAGTCACCCTGTCATGGTCGAAATGAAAGCTATGAAAAGGGAAAAAATAGAGTAAGCAGGCCCATGGAATCGTCATTACTTGGAAGTCTATCCAAAATGATTCTCTCTGACCACTGCTCTTGATCTGTCCTTAAAAGCTTAATGACAGATGCAAGTCAGTCTCACTGTGGAAGTCTCATTTACTTTATTCAAGCATAGGAATTCATCCTGCAGGAGGAGTGGTCATCCATCGTCAGCGTAATCATGGAGGATGAAGCTACGCTGGAGAAACTGATCAACAACTACGAACGAATATGCGCTGGCTGGGTTCGACTGGAATCCACGGATGACGACGCAAACTGCGCCGACTGAACACGACGTTAACCTTGACGCAGTGACAATCGTGGGCCTGGGTGATAGCCGGGCAGTGGGACGAAGGCATGGCTGTCAGCGTAGTCTGGAGCAGCGCGCTCATTCTCTCAGACAGTGAATCCGGCGGTCATTTCGGTTTTTTTCCTGACTGGGTTCAGTCAGTGAATCACACAGGTTCAATTAGACGCGTGGGGGCAAACTGGTGCACGTCGCAGCGACACCGCTGGTTTCTCAGCGGTCTGTCGGTCTGCAACGCTGGATATTCGCAGGTGTCGTTGGAAAATTCGGACCCACCTTGGAGGTATCCGATCGAAGACTGCTTTCTCATGAGATAAATGAAGGTCAACGTCTAACAATGATCCACCATAACATAACTGGGGGGGGGGGGGCGATGTCGAAAAATCCGCGCATTCCTCAGTAATAATAGATCTTACGCTCTTTATTCTTTCGCAACGCACTAAAAGTCATGACTTGGAAGACTGCCAACTGACGAGATAATTCGGCCTCGGTGGTTGGTGACGGAGGTCTGAGGGCCAGGCTCAATGGCTTCTTCTTACTGTGGTCTTTATTGTCCTCCCACCCGGGTGGGATCCAGGCTGCCCCCTCCCCCAGTTTCGTGAAGCGTTTATGCACCTTCTGCGGGATCAGGTTGGGTGCGGCACGTGTAGACGGACTGTTAAGCCTTGTCAGCCACCACCCAGGCCCACTTTTTGTCGTCATGACACTGTCTTGCCATCGGAGACTGGTGGGTGAGGGAGAAGAGAGTACGGTTGTTGCTGCGTAAGCCTTTCTCAGCACCAACTAATTCATACAAGTCACTGGTGGTGCGTTCACTCCGTGGGTCCCGCCGTCAACGAAGTCACTCTTAAAGGGGTTGAAATGTCATAGCGTACTTTATCTCACCGATCGTTACTCAGCAACATTCGAGGGAGATCACTAGAAAATAACCGTAGGATAAATATCGAGATCCCTCTGGAAATGCGACAACCCATTGGCGTGTAGATGACATCTTCTTCAGGAGTTAACGACTCCAGCGTTCCCACACTCAGCGCCTGTGAATGAAGATGGGCTCACCAGGAATGACGTAGATTTAGTCATTGTAATTGGCATAGAAGCTGACAGAGGGTCCAAACGGTTCTGTGCTTGCACGCTCAAGACGAACCGGATGATCAGCGAAAAAAGCAAACAGGAGCTTTTTTTTATCGAGTAGAATAAAGAACGAGGACGCAGTACATTTGGTGCAGGCATATGGCAAGTCTAGCAACCGTACGGTCAGGTTTGTGTCAAGTAGATCTCCTTTTTATTGTCTGTCAGTTTTAAGCTTTTTTGCATGAGCGAGTTTCATCTGGCGGAGCCTGTGCTGCACGCCCTTTTGACTAGCAGCTATAGCCCTGCTTATACACGCGATTGGACTATTCGTCTATCAGTCATTTTCATTTCATTGTGTCGAGGCGAAAATGCTCAGTAGTAATGGAGTACAAACTTGCACGAGCTTCAGGGGGAACGTCACGAAGTCGTAATGAAGCATTCGGCGAAAGAACAGTTTAAAATTAAGTGTTTTTTTCAGAACGTTGGGCAATAAAAATTTGAACCTCAAATATAAGGAAGGTTAGGAACGTCCCTCTACTCTTGATGAGGACAAACTGGGGACGATTACTGAAGCGCACTCGCATATCGATAGGCAGCAAAAACCGAAGCATGAGACATCCAGCCGTGCCAGCCACCTGCATCCTCCTTTACCTCCGGTCTTCGTGACCATGTCTTAACACAGGACGCAGGTGGGGGGAGGAGACAGTGCGGTAGATTCTGCGTAAGTCTACTTTCGCAATAAACTAATTTACGCGCATATCACCGTGCCTGCTCTCACCTTGGTATCGGGCCCACGGTGGATACCGTCGGATACGACGGTCGATCTGTCATATTTCAAGGTACACAGTTTGCTTTTGGTTGGGATCTGCACCGTTCATGTGCAAAGTTGTCACGCGCCAGAGTATAATAGATAGCGATAGAGAGGCAGTCTTTTTATCATGACAGTGAACTTGTTTCCAACCTACCTGTCAGTAGGAGCTAGGCGTACGCGGCAGGTAGACAGACAGAACTGCGGTCAGTGCCAGAAGCTCGAAACTATTGGGAATCCGTCGTAATGTCACTTCCTCTTAACAGGACACATGGTGAGCTAATATATCAAATGCCATAATCCTGAGACACAGGTTAAAGCTACTTGGCCAACAGCATCTTGGGTCTCTGCCCTAGCAAAGAGGCACAAAGTTCGATGAGACACATTCCCGAGGAGACTTAGTTTTACAGGTTGATAAACGAGGTGGCAGCAGTTTTACAAGCCAAGGCAAAACAAAAATGATCATTTCCGTCCCCTAAGTCTGGCACTGAGTACAAAAGAAGAACATTAGTCAGTGTGGCAACGTTCATCAGACGAACAAGGACTGCGTTGACTGGGAGAATTTTAAATTCGCGTCTTCGGGGTATTTACATCACTCATCGTCGACAAGTTTAAATACCAGGAAGCAGACAGTGAATGCTGGGAGACCCACTGGCGAGCCGAACTCCTCGCAGCCGTGTCATGCGACGGCAGGATATCGGCGAAACACGGGTATATGGGCTTTTGGCTGGTACCTGTGCTGTTAGTATGGAATCACCTTACCCTAAAGTATACTACTAGCTGCTTGTCGGCAGTTAATGAATATTACGCGGTTATCCGCTGTGGTTGATGAACTTCGGCCAAAATATTCATACAGGAAATTCTCGGTCTGAGCCTATAGACCTTAAATATACTGATCTACTCCAAATTCGCAGTTAATTTTCAAGGAAATTAAAAAGCTACAAATTTAAATACCATCCATAAAAGGTGACTGCTCCTTGATACTAGGGTTTACCCCAAATGTACGCATTATCGAATCTGCATGCTGGGCCATATTTTCCTGCACAGCCAAGGAATCACTGCGTAACTTTTTCGCAAACGCATGGCTTGAAAGCGACCAACTAACGTAAAGAGTAAAAACCTCCATTCTAACAACAGCAGCACCGTCAGCGACAGGATAAAGACCAGTGAATGAGGAGCAAATCGACGGAACTGTTCGTGTACCTTGTTTAACTTCTCGGTGAGTATTTTTTTACACAAGACTGACGTAGGACTGCCCCGATGCCAGCGGGTCGTAGGTCAACACATATGCACAACTGTGGGGTTACGGCATGCAAAGAGAAATACATACATTGGGTGGGCTAACTGATGAAATGTCGACCGAAATTCCGAAACACGTTTTCGTTTCGAAAAGATTAATTGAGTAGGGTTGTAAAACTAATCATCATGCAGCATAATTCTATCATAATTCAGTTACCTCAGGATGCCGGTTTTCAAAAGAAATTTTTTCCGGCTGCATACAGGTACTACACTCTGTAGAAAATGACTACTGAATTAGCATGCATTTTTCTTATTGATTCTGGATGCCCGTAACAATTCAGTTATATTTCATGGAAAACATGCATAAAAGTATTCCTCCCTTTCTCATCCGGTGGAAAATTAGGTCTTCTTCCAATTTCATACTCGAAACAAGGGTATAATTCGGTTTTCAAAAAGTTTTCTAACTGTGAGATTTTTTAATACCGTAACATAGCCGCTTATGAAACGTCATGTGTCTGCATTTACTAATGTGGTTTGTAAAGTTAACATAGTGGCCCCAATCTTCTGCTTAATTTTATGAACCCCATATAGTCTCCTCTTAATACTGTGGAGAAATGTATGGCTGTCCGTACGCAGAAAATACACGGCTCGTAGTTTCAAAACCCTAAGTGCAAGTGGAACGGCAGGTCAGGTTTAAAGTTATTCAATAATTAGTAAAAAACCGAATTATCTCCTTTTTGAGTACAAAATTGGAAGAAAACGTAATTTTCTGCCGAATTAGTAAAAGAACGAATATTTTTATGCATGTTTTCCATGAAATATAATTGAATTGTTAGGGGCATCCAGAATCAATAAGAAAAATGCATGCTACTTCAGTAGTCATTTTTTACAGAGTGTAGTTCCTATATGCAGCCGAAAAGAAGTTGTTTCGAAAACCGGCATTCTGAAGTAGCTGAATTATGATGGAATTATGCTGCATGATGATTAGTTTTACAACCCTACTCAATTAATCTCTTGAAAACGAAAACGCGTTTTGGAATTTCGGTTGACATTTCATGAGTTAGCCCACCTACTGTAAGTAAAACTTGCACGGCATCTATCGCACTCTCTCCTCTGTAATATTATTTAGATGGAGGTGGTACACTGTCAAAACCGAGACAGCATCTTTTCATCTCCGACGGCCTACCATTTATATGATTTATTAGAGCCCAGTACGGAACATGGATAGTTATCTTCTGCCATAAAGCTAAATTACTATGGCACAGTAAGTTCAAATTTGAGGCCTTCTCGGCTGGTTTATGGCCAGGGGCAAAACCTTCACCGTGAGTCCTTATTCCAGTTCGCCCTTGGCGAACCTCTTTTTTATTGTCCACTTATCGCCAGATGACAGAAAAAAAGAGTCCCGTGGGGGACCTTCGAGGCGAAACCGAACTGCGGACTCTGTTCTGCAAGCAGACCAGTTCAGTGAATATTAATTCAGTTGAAATCCAAATTTCTTCACAAGGACGTTCGGTCTTTACCACTAGAAATTTAGGAGATCTCATTAAACTCTCAGAAAAATTAGAGAATTTGCTGGTTAAGACACGTTGTCCTGAAACACCGGCCAATCCACGACCTATTTGTCTATTTTTGACTTGTTTATCCATTTACGCCTACCGCATGACTTCTCAAATATGGTTACCTTTTGGCACAAATCTCTAAAAGGACACACGACTGGGCCTAACTATTTAAACTCGAAAATAGGCAACTACTCGACGTTTTTTGCCTAAACGGAACCTAGGTGGACGAATCTGCGTAGGTCTCTGATAATTAAGGGGTGACATTATATATATAATGACTTACTGGTGGTTCCCAACAATTCCAAAACAACTGTCCGCATTAACTTTTTGAGTATCAGACTAGTTTCTTTGTGTAGAACTATCACAGTCTGTGTTGAACCGGCCGGATGGGCAGTAGACGATCACGGCTTTGCCATTATTGTGGGTTAATCAACCGTGCCCATGCCAGTTTGATGGACCGAAGGTTTTGTGTCTGACAACCAAAAAACTCAAAGTTCGAATTTCAAGAAGTACTCGACAACAGCGCACCCTCATTTGGTGGCAGCTGGGAACCTTGGTAGTGATCTCGCCCCTCCTGTCCTCTAGCCCGAACTAATTCTGCTCATTTTTCAGTTATGAAGGGACGTTTGCCCATTCAGATCGTAAAAGGGAGTACGGTCGTTCTCATTCGCTTTAGAAGTCTGATAGTCCATGACCAGTACCAAGTGAGAATTGCGGCCAGCAAAAGAAACAAAGCTTGAACGGTCATTTATTACTTACTTTTTCTCAACAGCTGGTAATACCTCAGATCCAGATTAGACAGACACGGGTTAGAAATCTAGTCAATTGGCTGTTAAAGCAAAGTTCTAACCACCAACCACAGGTTCACGAGTAAATGCACTAGTCCCTCTCGAAGTGATTGTCAGTGTCAGTTAACCGTACCCTGTACCTCTCGATGTTCGTTAGGCGACTACCAACATCCCTCAACGGACAAGTTTTCGTCGATTTCGCCCAAAGCTGCCAATCCAGGTCCCCATTTTAGGTCAGCACTCCAGATATTCAAACCTTGATTCCAACTGCTTAATAGGTTCGGTGTTTCATGTGGCGCCAGAAGGTTTTCGAGAAATATTCACAGCTTGTCAGGCGTTAGTATCAAGCATTACCCTGTGCAATCTTTTTTCCTCTCATCAATGTTGTAATCCTTCAATCTGCACAGCTGTTATGCAACCGTATATGACTCACTTTTTTAAGGACCGATGTGTTGCGATTGCAGTTGGGATCAATGTAAGCACTCTGACGTGGTGCATCAGGCGCATCTACTGCCGCTTGCTTCAGTCTTTGCTGAGTTGGAGTTTTGACACTCTCAGTAGTCGGAAGGCTGGGCGGTGTTTCATTGGCGATAGGTGACTGTACAATGTGCGTTCCAACGTGATCGATGGCCTCCGGTGGTTGGGGCAGAGGCTGGAATGTACCGGAGACGTTTCGCTGACTGAGAGCTGAGAATCTGGCCGGATCCGACGCATTGAGGTCTTCAGAGATCAGGTGACTCGGCGTAGAGTTCTTGATGTCAATGGGAGGACCAAATGTGATGTCAACGATCGGTTTGTGCGCAGCCGACCGATCAGCGGTCCGCAGATGATGACCGTCTTCGTCTGGACCGAAGGAGTTGCGCATTCGCTCAATCAGCCGCACTCGTAGTGTCGGATCCACACCGGGCTGGGGTGAGGAGGAATGACTGAAAAAGAAAACAATCAGATTAGCAATACCCGCACCAAGATGGGATGAGAGGTCGCAGGACCTCACGTGTCCATGAAGTTACAGTGTGCATGCCAGAGAAGGGGAAATGAAGTATGAGCAACTAGGGTAAGCAGAAGAGGATGGCAAACACTACGAGAAATGACGTAGGCGGAGGAGGAAACAAAAGTTGAAATGTGAAAGTAGGATGGGAGCAGAGAAGGAGAATGACCACTTCTCATCCTGATAGGCGGAAGAGGAAAAACGAAGCACCCGAAGTAGAGACTAGCGAAGCCGATGGGTAGGGACCAGGGAATCAAAAGGGTGGGCTAATATGAAATTGGAAAAAAATAAAGACAACGATAGGCAGGCGATAGGGGTATAGGTCACGAGGGGTTGTGGGAGTGGAAGAGAAATGTAGAGGAAAGTAAGGAAGAACTACGTAGCGCAAATTGGCTGCTGATACATATGAAAAAGGTTAGTTGAGGAAATAAAGGGCTACTGTCAGGTCATCATATGTAAACAGCCGTGTGCAAATCGGACCTATTGACGTCGTTAAAGCGAACTCAGTCGAAGACGGAGGTTATTCCAGAAGCGTACACGGTACCATTCTGGTGGGCAGAAGCGTCCCTATCTCCTTCTCGTTCAGATCAGAACTTATTTCTGTCGCCATAAAACAACATGTACTAATCATAAAGCAGATTCCCAAAGTAAACCCCCCGCATCTTGACTTACAACTAGGCTTCGCTTGCAAAAGTCCCTCCCAAGTGACTTACACTCCAGCCTCAGTCGTTAAAAAACAGATTCGATATCAGAGCGTCTGACTCGATCAGGATAAGAATCTCATTTTGTTCCTGTTAGTTGCCGATGGTTGCAAGTAAGCCAGAAACGATCAGTCTCGTGTCCTATGCACCATCCGGAAGCCAATCATTTTTTAGATTAGCTGTGCATCCACAAACGGGTAGACAGGGGACGAACTTCGAGGCACTCTACTCAAAAGACGAAGAAGGAATCGTGAGTTATCAAAGCCAAGACCGGTGTCATATAAATTGGCGGTACGTGATCTGACACCTAACACAGACCGCGATTCCTGATAATTGGAACAATTGTTAAGGCTGATTGTGGAAAATAGGAAACTCGTATAGCCAGAATCGTTCCACCGAGATGAAGTCGAATCAGCGACTCCCCGAACTCGTCCAAAATGTCCTGATCCGGAGCTACAGCAGTCACACCTACTAACTCTGCAAATTTTCCGATGCTTCCTTCGTATTCCCCTGGTAGGCGAGCATATGTCTAGATCCAGAGACTATTCTATTAGACCGATAATCTCAAATAGTTTCTGCTGAACATTGGAGGCCAAATATACAGTATCCAAGATTTAGCTAATATTTCGTGATCTTGAAGGCCGCAGTGCAACTGTAATTATTTTTTTCACACACGACGAAAGGTCACGCGCAAGCTCGCCCGGACAGAGTGATCAGTTTAAGACGTTTATCACCTCAAAGCGGGCGGTGTCCGATAAGCTACAGTTCTTACTCCAAGCAAAATGACAGCAAAACAGAAAACTCTTTCACCTGGGGGGTGCTGTTAACCGATCTACCCAGATTTCAGGACTGAATAAGCCGTGAGCGCAACTGCTGCTCATTTCGGTTGACAGGGCATAGCTCGAGTTTTATTTCTGGAGAGCTGGGCAAGACACCAGATAGGTTCGCATGCAAAAGTAGGGTCCGGCGTACCAGATTTAGGGTACCACTAGCTGGCTATGGCAAATCAGCCCGAAATAATTGCACACTGTCTCCTCGATGACCTTTGCAATAAGTCCCCCCCCTACATGGTCGGAAGCCGTCGTTTCTTTCGTAAAAGCCTGCCGAGTGATCGCGCCACTTGGCGACCTTTATAGCCGCGACTTTTGACGCGTAAAATTTATTATTAGCGAGGAATGCGCCAAAGTACCGTGAGGATGGAGACCCCAAAGTCGGCTTCTCTTTGCCCTTTCCCGTGCGCCAGTTGACTGTCCGCGCCTGCCAGTTATTTGATGCTTGGACTGGGCGTGGTGGCTAAGAGCTACAGTAGTCCGTCCACGCTTGCTGAGTTCGATCTGGTGACCGAGTCATGCACCAGAGAAGAGTATGAAACGCACGCTTACTAGGTACGTGTGCTGCGCGGGTGGTGGATGATGTGGGTTGAGGGGAACAGAGGCATGTTAGGATGGTGTTCGATTTACTAACCCTGTTTCAGAATGCCATCAGTATATATATATATATGCAGAATGGTATTACCGACAAAGACAAGGGAGACTGGAATGGCCATTTCTGGCTTATTAGCCGTCGTCAGCCAGCCATACCCAAACCAGAAGTGTGGAACACCCGAGCCTCGAACTCGCGACCTGTTGGTTTAGAAGTCCACGCCTCTACCCACCGGGAGTGCGGCTGTGCGGCTGCTGGTTGGGTTCGAGAGAGAGTCCTTAATGCACAACGGAACGAGTGAGTTCCGTATGAACGATCGGTGAACGCCCCCTACCATTGTATATTCCCGATCGAAAACCGACAGAGCAACGGACTCGTGGCCCGGTGGGTAGAGGCGTGGACTTCTAAACCAACAGGTCGCGAGTTCGAGGCTCGGGAGTTGCACACTTCGGGCTTGAGTATGGCTGGCTGACGACGGCTAATAAGCCAGAAATGGCCATTCCAGTCTCCCTTGTCTTTGTCGGTAATGTCATCCTGCCTATATATATATATATATATATATATATAATACATAAGCAACTTACTAGAAGTGCAACAAGCCAGACACAGACAGCTGTTTTACGGTCGTTACCGATCATCAGTACGCCATAGGTCATATGAAAGGGATATATAAACATGTCAAGTAAGCTTTTGACCCTCACTGTTGCGGTTAGGATCTCACTCGATTCACAACAGTGAGAGTCAAACGCTTACTTTACATGTTCATATATCCCACTTCTTATGGCCTATGACGTACTAATGATCAGTAACGACCGTGAAACAACCGTCTGCGTCTAGCCTTTCTCACTTCTAGTGAGCTGCCTGTGTATTATATGCGGTTTGTGTCCTTTAACACAACGTTCGTTGTCGTCAGTAGCAAGCTGGAGGGCAGACAGAATGGGATCGAGTGAGATCCTAACCACAACAGTGAGGGTCACACGCCAACTTGACATCATACCACCGTTTGCGAAGATTCCATATCACCGCATTCAAGGTAGACCGTTTTTGGACGCCATCATATTCCAGTTACGCCAGCAGGTAAAAGTGACTTAGGTGAAATAATAAGTGTGAAAATTATGCGCAACTTGTCCGCACCTGTCAATTATTTGATGCTGGGACAGGGTGTAGTGGCCAGCAGAGCTATAATAGTCCGTCCACGCCTGCTGAGTGCGACCTGGTGACCAAGTCATGCACCAGGAAAGAGCAAGGGACGTGCATTCTCCTTCCTTAAGATGTACGTGTGCTGCCTGAGTGGCGGATTATGTGGGGCGGGGTTGAGTATGCGGGTTGAGGAAGACAGAGGTATGATAGGATGGTGCTCGACTTATAAACCCTATTTCAGAATACCATCAGTGTTTTCATCACGCCACCGTTTACAAAGACTCCATATCATCGCTTCAAGGTAGACCCTTTTTGGCCAGCATCATATTTCAGTTACATCAGCGGGTAAAAGTGACTTAGGTGGAATAATAAGTGTGAAAATTATGCCAAGCCTTTTCATAACCTACGAGCAGTTATTCAAATTAAAAAGATGGATTATCAAATGATACCATTGCCCTCACTCCTGCTGATAGACGTGCACTTCTGGTGGCCTTTATATTTGTCAATGGCCTGTTAACTGAGCTTCATGAACGATAGCAATTAAAGTGCACACCAAAAATGCACCAATGTATATTTGAAGTTCATGCACAACTGATGAGCTAGTGATCAGATGCGGCCTACTGCATATGGTCGTTTAAGCCGCCTTCTATATTTAGCTTCCTGTATCATTGGGAAAGAAACTGAGTAGAACTCAGAGATGGGAAATTCCCTAGATTTAGGGCGTCCGTTTTGACGATGTCCACCGTGTGCTCATAGCAGCCTGAGAACAGGCACGGTGACTTGTGCGTGAGTCAGATTATAGTGGTAGCAGACTTGCACAGCATTTGCCGCCGCTCTCCTCCTCTCCCAACTGAGCCCGGTGTCAAGACCTAGTCAAGAAGATCAAAGGCATGAGAGGGCGTAGGTGGCTGGTGCGGCCGGCCCCGCGCCCAGGCGTACCACCACCACCACCACCACCACCACCACCACCACCACCACCACCACTACCACTACCACCACACAACAGAACAATATCCTTCTTAAGAGACACGCAGGTTGCTTGTCAAATCGTGATGAACTTGGAGGATGATGCTGAAGCACGTAGGTCTGGCTGTGATAGGCCTTGTTTGGGTGTAAGACTGAATAGACCGACTCCTTTATAGCCGAAAACCGAAAATACTGGGACCGTCGACAATCCACCACTCTGTTCGTCAGCCAGTGTATTGATGGGTTGTGCATACGAAGGAGTAATTTTACCTAGACACACTCGCTTACTTGCGCTGTTCACTGGCCATGGGCAGTCGACCGCTATAGTGCAGGTCATCGAGGAGTTTATTGGACGGCCTCTCCAGGTAGGTAGCAAATGTGACCTTGGGACGACTGAGAGCGGGCTGGTCACATGGGCCGCATTCAACACGCATGCGTTTGTTCTGCCGGGGCTGCGGTCCGTCTATCTCATTGCCGTTGTTGCCCCCGTCCCAATTCAGTGAATTCATCTAATAAATATAAATATTTAATATATATATTTAATATTATGATAGTGGGCGCTCACCGATCAGGTTACGGAACATGCTCGTTCCGTTGTGCCTTGGGCTCATACTTAAACCCTCGCAGGCAGTCGCACAGCGACTAGTGATATGTGTTGAGAAGGTGATACCGACAAAGACAAGGGAGACCGGAATGGCCATTTCTGGCTTATTAGACGTCATCAGCCAGTCATACCCAACCCCAAGTGTGGATCACTTGAGATTCGAACCCGGGATCTTTGGTCATGGAGTTTGACGCTCTACCATTGAGCCACGGGCCCGTTGTCCTGTCGGTTGTGATCGGGAATATTAATTATGATAGTGGGCGCTCACCGATCAGGTTACGGAACATGCTCGTTAATATATAAATATTAAATATATACTAAATATAATAAATGATAAAACAGATTAGAAGAGAATGCGTAATCTAGGCCGTTAGAATGCTGAGACTTCGATGCAGTGGATTCATTGACTGGCCAGGTACTAATGAGTACTTTCATCCGGTCCATGCTCGACGCTCCCCTGATTTCATAGTATGGCGTATTCGCCATCGTTAGTGGTTCATACCACAACCCAGTTCTGGGTAGATTCTGGGTTTAAATCCGAGCCCAGGCGGTCATTGAGGCCGGCGATAGAGCATCCGAACCACTGTTAAATCTAGAATACGCAAAGTCACATGCGAGTGAAACCCACCAGTCGACCCAATTTCAAAATGCAACAAGAGTATTCCGATTTGTTTGGGGGTTCAGCTCCAGAGCAATCACCAATCAAGAGAAGGCTCTGGTGGCCATTCAGGGTTTATTTGCCAGAAATCACCTTACGGAATATTCAAACAAGTTTGGACTGTAGAAACGATGGGGTGTCCATATGGGAGATACATAAATTTCGCCATAGCAATATTAAACAAGTGACCGGAAGAGGCAAAGCATACTGAATAGTCCCCAAGCGAAATAGTTGGAAAATTTAATAAGACAGATTGTTTAAATGGAGTAAACGACACAGAACATGATTTGTTTTTTGATTAACCTCTCAACCCTTGTAATCATACCTTCCAGTAGTAGAAATTATTCAACATTTCCTGTATTCAGCGAATATTTTCATGTTACAATAGAAAAGTCAACTGGTCAAACACGTGTTTGCGGCAACTCGCCAGGGTTTATAAGTTCTATTCTCGCCCATCTTGTCGAAACGAATCACCGAGTCGATGCCAAAGAAGCCTTTCAGGTTGTCCACCGGACACCAGCATGTTTCTCCAGAGGCCTACGCCAACGGGTGCTAACTACAGCAGAGGCAGAGGCCATACGGCTAACCAGGCCAGTACTATGTTGTCAGAAGACGTTGACACAGGTGCTCTGACTTCCGTGGCCAACGCCGACTCCAACGTCGCCCCAACCTCCTGATGGCAGTGGTATGTGCATAACGTACCTGACGTACAAACATTACTCACAGCCTACGTGCCCCCTCTCCCTCGTCCCCTTGACCCAATAACCACGACACGCCGACCACGCCATAGCACGCCTCGTCATGCGAGTGGCGTGGGAGCGATGGGTGTTAATAGCCCCTGAATCACTTATAAGCCCTGTAACTTTGCATAATTTAAACTTCCATGTAACCGTTTTGGCCTGATGACGAGTTACCGGAAACAAGTGTTTGCCAAATTTCCTGTGTTTTTGCTCGCAGCGCGATTACATTTCATTTCAAAGGTGCTTTCCACTGGGGCTATAAAAAACTGCGAAATGCGCAGTTGAGATTACATGGCTGCGTTGCCCCGGGTACAGACCGTCTAGACATTGTCGCTGGATCTTATTTCGTAGCCTTACCTTCAGTAGACAAGCCCCAGTCACCTGCCAAGAGGGACCAGTGGTAATAGGGGGTTTAAGTCAAACCCCCTACCCCGGCCCCTAGCCCTAACCCCTTAGCCCTAACCTCTAACCGTAACACCCAATCCCAACCCTAACCCTAGCATTACTCCCTAGACCTGACCCCTAACCCCAACCACTAACTCTAACCCTTACCCCTTACCCCGAATTCCTAAGCTCAACCCCTAACGCTAAGCCTAGCCCCTAAGCCCTAGCCCTAAGCCTTAACAGGTATAGCTACGAAAGAAGATCTTGACGACATTACATCAAACCAAAATACTACCATAGTTCATGTTATATTGCAAACCAGATTAAGATGGCTCCGTGGTAAAACTCTTAACGTGAGTGGGTGGTATAGCACTGTGCGTGCTCCACACATCGAGGCTTTGTTCTTTGTTTGCACATTTAATTTCCTAAAGACTAATGTAAATTATTTTTTAAGTATGAAAAGTGCGGACTTGGCTGCATGTCTATTGATCGATTGGTATCATTGTCCCTACGAGGTGTGCCGGCAATTCCGAGTGGCACATATGTCTAGACTTCAGCAGTCTCCATCCTCTCAAGCGAATCAGGAGGAGAGGAGATTGCTTTACCTTCTACAGAGGTGGCCGACAGGGCACCGGCAATAGAAGCGCAGAGATCTGGAGTCAAATCCAGAGGCAACCGAGTCAAGCCCATCTCGCAGCAAGTTTCCTGACTAACTACTCCACTTCTTGTGGACTGTCCCAAATTATAGCTCAGAGTTCTGTCACACCCCCCCGGTCTTTTTAACTGAAGGAGGGTTGGCCTGATTTCGGAGCCTTCTTTGCAAAGTCTCTGAAGGCGAAGTTATGCGTGCCTGTAGCCAGGCGAGAACGAGGGAAGTGGATAGAACAAACAGGGCTCATCTGATAAGTCGCCAAAAAGGTTCTTTCGTTACCATTCAAAGAAGAACACTGCATAGGTACTTTGTGCAGACTTTACTGCTGCGACTTCTGTGATGCACAAGAAACCAGCGTAAATGTAATGTAAGGTCAGGGCCTCCTAACAGCTCAAATCCCTCTGCGGACGGAGCAAGTGCCTACAATCTCAAAACTGCTCTGTCTGAAGTGTTTGCCTTGCAGTTACGAACTTCATTGAGAAGATTGTTACCTCGTCGATTCCACTAACTCTGTGCCCCTTCTTGAGCTGCTTCAGTTTTTCGATCGGATGCGGTTATGTAGCCACATCTGAAGTAAACAAGCCCCAGTCATCTCTAATATAGGACCGGCCGGTTATAGGGGCTTTTACAGGTGGGACCGAGGAATGCGCTGGCGATGAGGGCAAGAAGTTGTGTGAAAAATAAAGGCTATTGGGAATGCGCGGTTGTACTTTGGGTGGTTGAAAAATAGTTAGGCTAGTCCCTAACCCTGACTCCTGACTATAACCTCTAACCCTAGCCCCTAACCAAAACCCCTAACCCTTACCCTTACCCCCAACCCCAACAGCATTGTGTCCATCAGGTGGGGCTACCAAACCACATCTTACCGGGTTCCCCATTTTGCACTCTTAAAACGGCCTACGCTTCTTTAAAGTCTATAGAAATTGATTCATCCATGCCGGGCATAAAGCTTAAAAAGCCAAGTTAGTACTGGTTGGGTACTGGTCCCCAAATCAAGCGGTCCTTGCAGCCGCTAAGCACACATAGACATGCCTGGTTTGATTATCGTCTGATAAGTATACGAAGAACGTATATTTGCACGGCTTGTTTAGGCAGCCACTATTCAGAGTAACATTCTTTGTCTTCAAAAATAGGACACTTTCTGTTTGGAAGACGCTTCGATGGTCTCAAATCTTCGTTTTCACGAAGACCGTCTGGCAATTCTGAGTGCCGTAGACCCATATCTTACAGTAGGTATGGAGTAAGTCGTAGTGTAATTTACCACTGTCAACACATTTATTGACATGAGGTCCGCAGAGTGAAAACTGATGGACAGAGACACTGCTTGAGTGTAGGCGTACACAAGCATATATTTCGAGATGTCTACACAGATATGATGCCGTATATTTTAAAAGTGATTTGGCTTGACTTAAAATTACAGCCGTTTGCCAATTTCAAAATTCAGTAGTCTTCAGATATTATCGATGTCGTAGGAACCAAAAGCATTCGCTGAAAGTTATGTCACTCTGAGCGAAATATCCACGTAATCAGGCACGCGATTCTTGCAAGCATGACAGAGAATCTCTCGTGTTCTTATACAATACTGCATTTTGACCTTTGGTCCAGGACCTTTCCGACCATCAGTGCATATCGCATATGTACGACAGTAAGGGATTAATTAGTATCTAATTTCACTCGCACCTTTCAGCACGTGTATGAAACTAATTATTATTATTGGAAAGGGCCGAAAAAGTTCATTTCTCATTGCCATTTTATAGGGAATGGGCATTTTGTATGATCTTGCACTAGGGGGAAAGAGATAGTTGGGTTTGGACGATACTCATAATTCAGAGGTCTACCAGACGTCCTCTCGACTTTGCGTGTCCTCATATTACGTCGGAATTTGTCAACATGCTTGGGCGCCATGGGAAATTTCCCGGATTTCTTTACGCAGAGTCGCAAAGAAAATGTTTTATTTAAGCAAAATTGCTTTCTAAATACTCCCGAAATTCTGGGATTGTTAAAAAAACTCGGGCTGTGTTTGAAAAACACATCAACCGGTTGAAATTATTTCAAACCAAGGCATAACCCTTCCAGGTGCATAAATTGACTGGTTTCGAACAAGTGTAGGGGCGCTCACCGATCGTTCTTACGGAACTCACCCGTTCCGTTGTGCCTTACGGGCTCTCTCTCGAGCCCAACCAGCAGCCGCGGAACGGCGCGTGATATAGGCAGTATGTTGTGACCGACAAAGCCAAGGGAGACTGAAATGGCCATTTCTGGCCTATTAGCCGTCGTCAGCCATTCATACCCAATCCCGAAGTGCGGAAAACCCGAGGTTTGAACTCGCGACCTGTTAGTTAGAAGTCCACGTCTAAACACTAGGCCACGAACCCTTTGTCCTCTCGGTTTCGATCGGCAATATACAATGGTAGGGGGCGCTCGCCGATCGTTCCTACAGAACTCACTCGTTCTGCTATGCCTTACGGGCTCTCTCTCGAGCCCAACCAGCAGCCGCGGAACGGCGCATGACATAGGCAGTATGTTATTACCGACACAGACAAGGGAGACTGGAATGGCCATTTCTGGCTTATTAGCCGCCGTTGGCTATGACTGGCTGACGACGGCTAATAAGCCAGAAACGGCCATTTCAGTCTCCCTTGTCTTTGTCGGTAATGACATACTGGTTTTGAACACTTGTCAGGTTATCTTTTTTATTCGAAAGCGCGCAAACACTTGTGTGAATACCACAGTAAGTGTGCCTAGCACGAACCACCCACCCGAAGAAGTCCATCTTGCCGTGGTCTCACCACAAAACGAGGCAGGCGAGCTATTGCGGATCGCGGGGCAGGAGTGTTTTCAGAGCCATCTAAAAGTACAAAGATGAAAACATTCAAAATGAACTTGAATGTTTGACTTTCATGAGCAGATTCATAACGACTGAGTCTGCTTTCAGAGGAAAAGGAATCACTGAAAGATCAAATATTTCTGCGATCGAGTCAAATAGCTAAGTTGAATTGTGCGAGATTTGGTGGGATCAAAGAGTCTTGTGGAACGTACACGCCCCCAATGTTTTGAAGAAGCGTGGGTAACATTTCGAAAATACTTCAAAACATTTACGTCTGATTTGGAACATATTACTCCAGGTTCTTGTAAGTGTTCTGGGTCTTATTTCACATTTCGATTTAAAAATCTAACTGCATACAGTACTTTACAAAACTGGTAGTTTGTTCGTCTCTCTCGACTGTGACCACATTCTTCACCCTGGTCATGGGTTCAGATGTTCCGTTGCGTAAAGCTGTTGATGCTGCGGGTGGTAACGTAGATACCCAACTAGAGCGATCCACGTGCAGCAAGTTAGTTTACGGTGAGAACGATTAGGAAGGACTCGATCGGAGGCGGTCTGGTTAGCAATTTGTAAACTTCCTCGGCTTTTTAGGCGTTTAGTTAATTATGGTTAATGCGTAGAATAACACTAACGACAAAGATAAAGGAAACTAGAATGGCCATTTCTGTTTTTTGGCCGTTAACAGCCAGCCATACCCGATCCCGGGGCTCGAATCAGCAATCCGTTGACTAGAGGTTCAACGCCCTAACCGCTGAGCCACGGGCTGGTTATCCTGCCGATTGCGATAGGGTATACTAACAATGATAGAAGGGCATTCACCGATCGCGCTGCGAAACTCATTCGTCCCTTTGTACCTTGGGGCACTCTCTCGGGCCACTCCAGCAGTCGCACAGCGTCGCCTAATATAGGCAGATTGACACTACCGACAAAGACTAGTTATATGTGTAGAATAGATTGGGAAAAGCATGCTTTCCTAATCATTTACTAGAACGAAAATATTCGTAAGTTGATAGATTTGTTTCAAAAAGTAATTCGAACTTCCTTTTAAATGCTTTAAAGCCCTTATGAACGACTAAAATGACGTTTTCTGAAGAAACATTAGCAGTCTTGACTCTTAATCAGCAGAGGTGGTTCCAATCAGAATAACTTGCATCATTGTTCTACATCGTAAGCGGCATTAATTTTAGGGGTATACCTTAGCGGAAATCTGAAAATATTCCAAAGTATCCCTTCTGATCAACCAGTCCTATGAGGATGAAACTCCCTTCAAAGTGACGCTCTGTAGTCAAGATATCGGCAGTTCCTCTAGAAAGAATAACCGGATTTTTCGCAAATTCGTAGTTACTTTGCAGATATGTGCAACCAAAATAGTTGCTCTTTTACGCAAGATCGTTGTGTCTGACCGTTAACTAGAGATAAGCTTCTCGTGCTCATAAATTTTAGGGTCCCACAAAAGTACGTGTATTTATGAGGACGCCTAATGCTTAACATGTTTTATCACAAACTCATAAACTCAAACTCACAAACCTAAAGTTCCTCGAGTGTGTTCCTCTGTAGCAGAAAGCACTGGTCAAATTTATTCCCACACAGTTATTCTCTAAAGCAACTTCATCCTCTAATTTGGCCCTTGCAGGGACCATTCATTTTAATTTTGTAAAATTTGGTTTGGAGACGCTTACTTTGTCATTATTTTCAAATTTGCTTGCTCGCAATTAAGCCCATTTCGTTGTTTTCTTTGAAAAGCACAAAATACAATGAAAGCCTCTTCATGAAACATTGTTTACGAATATCGTGCACGTACAAAAGGCATGATATTATTCACAGTTTAATTTAAGACTTCGTTAAATTTCTGTATACTGCTTTTTCCAATGAAAATGAAAAAGACCTCATTTTCTTCGAAAAATCTAAAAGCAGAGTCATTCAATGTTTTGTCAAAAAAGTCAAGTAACCAAAATGAAAACCGACAAACACTTATAAGCATATGAGGAAAATGCCTTAAGCCTGACAAAGGTTTTCACTTTTTTCCTTCAAAAATCCTTGGCTTATATTCACCATTTTATTAGGCATAGAGTTGCGGCTACACAGTTTATTTACTTTCAAGTTTGACTTTGCTATCGTAATCGTTCTCGAAAGTCATTACTTCACACCAATTTTCTTCTGTTCTGCACTCAAAACCTATCGGCGACGTGCCCGTCCGGGTGAACGTGAACGTCTTCTGTCGTAACCGATGGAGTGTGGACTCACGACTAACTGGCAGACTGACAGACTTCAGACACGGGCGCAAATTCGAAAGGGGGCACGATAGGTTGGTTGCTGAGCACTAAAGTGGTGGAATAGTGCTCGCCAATGGGTTTCGAGACTCGTCCTGCTGTGCTTTTGGGACTCTATCTAGAGCCTCGCCGACAGTCGCATAGCGACTAGTATTACATGCGACATGAGATAGCCAATAAAAGCATGAGAGGATGTAATGGCTATTTCCAGCTTGTTAGCCGTCACAAACCGCAGTTTGGGTATGACTGATCGATAACGATTTAAGTCAGAAATGACCACTCCGGTATCCCCTCTCTTTGTCGGCAATTTCATTATGAACCGTCCGTCTCAGTTTACCAACATTCAAAAGGGAAAAGAACTTGCTACTGCGTTGGATGCATGGTTGAGATGCTCTGTAATTTGCCCGAGATTTATCGATTGTTCGCAAGGTCGGAATAAGGATTTGTACAGTGCGCGACCGATCTCATGAAATGTTAGCCGAAATTCTGAAGTTCGTTTTCGATTAGGAAGGATTACTAAGGTGAAGTTGTTATATCGCTTAACATGCAACATAATCCCATAGTATTTAGGGCTCACCAGGATATCGGCTTTTGAATGCACTTCTTTTTGACCTCCTGTAGAAACCACACTCGGTAAAAAATGACTGCTTAAATAGCATGCAGTTTTCCTATTGATTTTCGATGGCCTTTTGAACTCGAATATATTTTATAGAAAACATGCACACAAATATGTTTTCTTTTACTCCTTTCGTAGAAAATCACATTATCCTCATATTTTATGCCCTAAGAAAGCGTGTATATTGGTCTTAAAACAGTTTCCCAATTCTCGAATAATTTTCAGCCCGATCTGCCATTGCATAAATTCCTCTATGCCTTTAAGAAGATATTATATAGAGTTCATAAAATTTTGCAGTGGATCCGAGCCGTGTTGTACGTTTCATGAGGAGCATTGGTAAACGTACATGTGCGGTCCTGTATGCATGGCCATCGCACGGTCTTACGAATCTCAGAGGTAGAAACTTTTTAAAACCTAAAGATACACTTTCTTCGTGCATAAAACGCAAAGACAATGTTATTTTCTACCAAATGAGCAAAAGAAAGCGTATTTTTGTGACGTTTTCTATAAGATGTATTTGACTTTGTAAGACCATCGAAAATGTACATCAAAAATGCGTGCTCCTTAAGTAGTCATTTTTACCGACTACGGTTTCTGCAGGAGGTCAAGAAGGAGTGCATCCAAAAGCCGACATCCTGGCGAGTCCGAAATACTATAGGATTATGTCGCATGCTAATCAATATCACAACCCCACCTAAGTAATCCTTCCTAATCGAAAACGAGTTTCAGAATTTCGGTCAACATTTCATGAGATCGGTCCAATCCCTGTTACAGTTTTCAGCAGTCTCGAGTAGATGGCACTTTGAGATCATTCTCACTTCCAGGTAAGCAAAATCAATTCGGGCGCAACGACCAATTATGTGAAGAGTCATCCATTCGAGGAGAGGGGGGGGGAGGCCGATGAAACCAACAGATCCACTTACCGGGGACTTGGGTATCCTGGGAACCATGCAGGCGTCGGGAAAATTCTTCGTCTGCCAGTCTTCGTTGAGATGATATGGATCTCGACCGAAAGACGCGCCTGTCAATCTCCCTGTAGGCATCCGCACCAATCTTGATCCTCTGTAGTGCTCCAGCCGGCGTCATGCCAAGTAAGTTTTGCATGTCACGGAGACTCTGAAGGAAACTCGTCTCCCTGCTACTGGTGGAGGGCGGTTCCACGGGAAAGGCTGAGTGCGGGGAAATACTTTCACCATTTTTGAAGTCTGCCTCGTAGGGGCTACACAAAACAGCAGAAGTACAGTACGGGCGTTAGACCTGCCTAAAGGACAGTAGGATTGCCTGACAGGGGCTACGTGAAGTGCCAACCTACTTGTGCTCGGAAATGAAGAGTGAAGGAACGCTGGCGAGGATCTCTCTCGGGGAATACGCAGCTTCATGCCATTACATCCCACAGTCAGCATTCATAAGGGTCTATTTAACAATCTATTAGTAAGGCATCCGAATCTGTGACTGTCGGGGGTGGGTGTTGGGAGGCTGCGACTACGTTGTTCTGGATCAACTTGAATACATGCCAAGAGCATATCAGAGGTCAGAAACAGGCACCTCTCATGCTAAAGAACAGCCAGGAATCCAGCACCAATTCATGTCATTTGAAAAGTTACCGAAAAATAAAAAAATAAAAATTGATCTAACAGACAGGCTTAAACAAACAATAGGTTAATCGAACTCTTCTCTGCTCAATATTCTTGATGATATCACCTCAAAAAGAGAAGTGATTTAACAGAGATAACCTCAGAGTGACTTCATTTATCCGGAAGTTTGACAAAAAAACAATTAGAATTCAAAAGATAATTTGGCGAGCATACGCAAGCTTTCGATAAATTCTCATCAGGTCTATACGTTTATATTGCTATCTTTTCTTACAGATCATGTATTCTTAACACAAATATCTGCCTTTGGACGCGCCCACAATAACCTCAACCATCTTGGCAGTTGCCGACACAAGCGAAAATGCGAGTCCCAAAGAGCAGTCGAGAAGTAGACGCGCCGATGGAACAAGAACTTTGTTCGTACGACGTTCCGCATCCATGCTCAAACCCATCACTAGAGAGAGCATCAGATACGGGAAATCCAAGCACACCAGTTTGAGGTATTTATACAATGCAGTCGCCATGTTACCGCATACACATGAAAACTGACGGTCCCACCTCCTTAGTCTAGGACGGTTGTCCTTTCTGTAGTAATTGCTCAATGGCCGGCATTCAAGTTGCTAATCGTCGCCATTTCATCACCCGTGTTGGATGTTGGTGTGGTGATTACTCGGCCATCTAGCTCACCAACAGTGGCATTGTAAGCAGTGTTTGTCTGAGCGCTTCCTGTCCGGCTTATTACTCTGCCCAAGCTAAGTCTCTGACCGCAAAATGGAAAGGGGAGGTCATTGAACTTGTTAGCATACTGGGGCCCAGTGAACCCTAACTCAAGCAGCTCGCGGCCCACACGGCTGTCAACTCTCGCGAGAATTTCGGCCTTATCGAATTTGAATGTGTGGACGGATGCCATCGAATGAACCACGACTCGGGAACTGGCGTAATTTCTCCGCACTGCTGAGGCATGTTCGGCCATTCGCGTTCGAGGTAATCTCCCAGTGTCTCCGACGTAGTTGCATTGTCTGCAACTGCATCAAATCCGGTAAACAATTCTAGACGTCTTTTTATCGGGCCAGTGAGTCTTTCGGGCTCATTATTTGGCTCCTGATGGTTGCCGCCGGCCTATGTGCCACTCTAGGTGGTACGAGAAGGCAACTGACGGCCTCCGAGAATTTCTCTACTTCTCATCTTGACACTTTGTAACTGAAGGGTACGTTTGCACTTATTTTGCCGTTGCCACCCGGAAACTGGTTTTGGATTAAGCACTCAACGGCTAATAGTGGATCGTTTAAAATGCTATACATACATGTTCAGGAAGCCTGCGAATACAAGATTACTCATACAGTATATTACGAAACCCCAAAAGTTTAACAACTACAAAAGGCTCTATTAGAAAGGATTGTTTTGTGTGGGTTGCAAAACTGACTAGCATGTAAAATAATCTTTCATAATTTTTTAGCCACCTGGTCGCTGGCTTTAAAATAAGCAAACTTTCAGCCAGCCGCCAATATTGCATTTAGTAAAAAATAGCTGATTGCATGGTGTTTACTTCTGATTTCATTCTTCTGTTTCTCTACACATTCAATTGCATTTCTTTATAGAGGATGCAAGATATAATTACCCACATTTACTTTGTAAGAATTTAGGGTTCCTTTATCCTTACTCGAGGGGACGATGCCTACTATTTTTTCGAATGCCGAGATTATTTTGAAATCAGCCTGCTATGGCATATGGGTCCAGATTTCGAAAATAACGTATTATGCAATTTCCCCAAATCTAAACCACAGATTTTCTTATGTTATTTTAAAGAGATCTCTTAACAATAAAAATTGTGAACAATGGATGTGAATCATGATGTATAATTTAGGGAAGCTTTTAGGCTATAGGAGAATCCATGTACTTATCTAATATTGCTTAAAATTACGCAATTTTTGAAATCAGAATATTGCTTTGTAAAGTAGGGGGTGATACGCAGGAATAGGTATCCTCCATATTACAGGTTGCCTTGTGCTAATTTGCAAAGGCGCCTATTCCGGTTTTCTACCAAATAAGGTACTTGGCGAAAACAACATCCTAGTAAAACGTTTTGCATATACTTAGCAAGATGTAGCTGGCATGATGTATGCACAATAAAAAATTGGAAGCAATGAACACTTTTTGAGTATTCTTCTTGGAGCCAATAAGATATCCGCCGGTGTCTGGAAGACTCCTTAACCAGTTTCTATTCAAAACCTGTCCACGGATGTTACCAAGTTATCCATTTGTCGGGTTAATAATTGATTCTGGCAGTACTGAACGAACTTGGAGTAAAACCGTCAAAACTGTACTCTTTCAGGTTTAGCCCCAGACCTATGTAGACATTCACGTTGAACATCCTCAAAGTTAGGTGAATAATCCTGTTTTATCGCGCAAACTAGCATAAAATAGTGTATTTAGCACGCAGGAACGACATCCCCTTATTCCCAATATGGATTTCGCCATTGTAGCAGAGGACACATGAAGATCGCTGGAAACACATCAATGAGCGAACCTCATTGTATTTGTGTTATAGAGACAAAATTGGCGAAGCGCATGCTCGAGTTTCTAACTAATGCCTCCGTTGGGTGTAGGAGGAAATTAATTTATATTAATACCAATTATACCGCGATATGCACAACTGTGCATCGCAATAAAAATATTCGCGTGAGTTTAATTGCATTACGAAGTATCATAAAATATCTCCTTTCTCTCATTCACTGATCTAGGCTTGTCTTCTTTTAATTGGGATTCTTGCCAGTGCCAGATGGTGATTTCAAACGTGCGAAATCTGCCACAAGGTTAATGTATACTTTGGTTGATCTGCAGCGCCCATGTAAATTTCGACACTGTTGTTAGAATATAACAGCCAACAGTAACATTTCTGACGGTCAATGTTAGGATATTAAATGTCAGCGAAATCTGACATTTAGTTGAAAAAAAGATGCAGTTCAGATAAGTTTTCAGATTGGGTACTGTTTAAAACAGTAACTTGAATATTCACCCAGTCTGACCTACCCTCGCTGCAAACGAATGCTAAGTGAGTTTACATATTATTTCATACACAGTGAAATAGCTTACAAATGTTCAAATGTTACTGTGATGATTCATGGAAATTTCATTTCGAACACATTGACAGCATGTAATAAAAATTATGGAAATTTACAAACGGATGTTCTCTGAAAACGAGGGACTTGCTTAAGTCATAAGATACTGAAACGTCTTTAGTCTTAAATAGTAAATTTGGAGAACATACATAGACACTCAAAAGAGAGTTTCGATCTTCCATTAAAGAAAATACAACCCAAATTTTTAACCACAGAATTAAAGGTGAACGATGTTTTGTTGTCGCAAATTTAGGCAGTTCGTAGTTTTTAAAAAAAAATTATTTGACATTCTTGCTTGTTTACAAGGTTTCCAAGCCATTGGGCATTATCTGCAAAGACAATTCCGTTATTGCCTAATGCTACGATGAACAGAACGCCTAGTTTCAATGGCGAAAATTACACGATTTAAGAGCGTTATGAATAAATCCATGATAAGTTGACCACACGAGCATTCTTACAAAAACTCGACATTTTCGTATCCCGACACGTGTAAGAAACTTCGAAACCGTATAATTCCCAACAAAGTATATGGGAAGTTGAGATCTGCTTCTTACCATCTTGAAAATGCAATCTAACTGATATGGTCATCAAATATTGATGAAAACACTATTTTATTGATTGCGTCTTGAAAGCAACCAAGTTAAAATGCGTTGACTGTGTTGTGAGAATACGGTGTGGTAGTCGGCATTGCAACCAGACAGAGACAATACTTCATAGTTCAAAACATTTGCAGGTTTTCATTTCCCTGGGTTTTGATGCTTTTCATAGGAATTAAACAGTTTAGAGATCTTGATAATACTCCAGAATCCAAGTCTTATTTCGCAAAATATCGGATATGCTGAACTTTTAATACCGCAGTATGCTCGGATCTTAATCGGAAAATTTTAATAGCGAAACCTCATAGCACGGGTGCATGGAATAAGTATTTGCACCATCTGTTTTGAAAATGGGTCTGACATTAGAATACCGACCCGCAGTACTGGATGGGGTCCTATTCCAGTGTTAAAACTTTAGTCCCAAACATTAACCCCAAACCTAACACTAATACTAGCCCTCATGATCCTAACACTTACCCTTGCACCGATTCTAACCCCCCTGGTATTTAGGACAGGACCATTTGTAATGCGGGACGATCATATTCCCCCTGCCCAAATGAGAAAGGCAGATGGTTACTTAGACGCATCGAAATTTAATGAAAAATACGTGTTAATTCAGTGGAACGTGGTCGTAAAACACTAGAATACTTGTTCAAAAGCACCAAAATTAATATGAACGACCATTCCATGACGATGTGATTTCCGAACCCGGGTACAGATTAGTCGTCTATAATAGTGTGAGGCTCTGCAAAATATACGCCCTGAAAAGGTAATTAAACCTCGGCTTGCCTGGCACGCCATGGTTTTGCACGGTCTTAAAATTTCCCCCTTATTCTGCGTTCGCCCAACAAGGTCTAATGGGCAGGCTTGTAGGCAACCCAGTTCACTTTTTTTATAAAAAACGACAGAGCACCTGACCGGAGAAAAAAAGTCTGGCGGCTTAGAACCGGCGCAGTTCAGAAATATTAGGGACAAACAAAAATGTAGGGCGCCGCCAAAACTGACTGAGCACGCAGACAGAGGGACTGAATCGGCGAGATCAATCAGATCTCTTCGCAGAAATTTCGGCATTCAGCCCTTGCGAGTTTCGAAAAACACCCGACGAAAGAAGTGTGGTCGCGGTTGTAATACTGATTATCTTGCGGCATTTGGGAACTCGTATAATACTAAATTTGGCAGTTTTGGACATTCGTGCCCCAGTATTGAATAACTGCAAGGAAAATGAAGTCGTTCACGAAAACTCCGAGACACGGCAGATATAGACGATATGCTATGATAATGTCCCCCAATTCGTACTAATTTTCAAACAGCTACGTTCATCGATGCGGAGGTATTCTAACCTTCCATGTCCAGAAAAGCAGAGCATATGAGTCGGCCGTATTGTGGATCTTGCCCATAAAATTTACTGTTTAGCCTCTCTTCTTTTGAAGTTATCGCACTTCCGAACTTGACATCAAGTCTTGGCTAGTATGGACTACCTTCTTTGGCATCTCCTCGCTGCGACTATGTAAGGATGATGATTAGTGTCCTTTGAAATACAGGCTGCCAACTGAGGCTGAATAAAATTCTTTGAAATTGAGGCGGCAAGCCTTTATCGAAGCTCAGATCTAAATCTCTGTCATGCGCATTAAAAACCTTTTTTGCTCATTCGAACAGAATACGCTACTTAAGTGGCGTTACATTATAAATAGGCATTTAGTCCAGTTTTTAGACAGCGTGGTATTCCATCCTTGATGTTGTAAGCTTTTCTGTGACATTTTCGAAATTTGTAAAAGGTAAAACACTGTCAGACAAAATCTTTGGAGGAGTGTTCCTTTCCTAATAGTATTCGCATAAATACACCCTGCTACCATTCAGTATACAAAATTCCCGATTTTGATCTTTGCTCTTTGAAAGATTTTTTATTTTTGAATGGTGGTTTTTACTGCGGCAAACGCTTAAAAATTTCTTGATGATTTGACACGTTTGCCGCTCAAGAATTATTTCTCCATTCTCTTGACATTTATGCAAGGGTATTGTTTGTTGGTAAAAAAAGTGCGTATATATACGCACATATATGGAACGATGGACATGATTCGTTGTTAAACTATAGACAGCATTGAGTTACCGATCTCATGAAATCTTAGCCGAAATTCCAAAATGCGTTTCCGATTAGGAAGGATTACTTAGGTGGGGTTCTAATACACATTACCTTGCGACATAATCCTATAATATTTCGGGCTTGGCAGGATACCAGCTTTTAAATGCACCTCTTTTCCATTTCCTGTAGGACGCGCAGTCAACAAAAAATGACTACGTAAGTAGCGTGCCTTTTTCACATGGATTTTTGATGGTCTCATAATTCAAATATATTTTATAAAAAACATGAATCGAAATATGCTTTTTTCACTCATTCGATAGAGAATTAGGTCACCTTTGTATTTTATACTCAAAGAAGGAATATAATTAGGCTTTTAAAACGTTTTCAATTATGAGATTTTTGAAGACCGTGCGATGTCCATTAGTACGGCATCGTACCTCTCTGTTTACCACTGTCCATCATGAAATGTACAACCTAGTTCGCGTCCATCGCAAAATGTTGTGGACTCTATACGGTATCTTTTTAAAGTCATAGAAGAACATATGATTTTCCCTACGCGAAACGCATTCAGCTCGCAGATTGAAATCAATAAGCGCTAATGCAACGGATAATCAGGCTCCAAATAATTCGGGAATTAGACAACTTTTTGAAACCGAATTATGTTTCTTCTTTGAGTATAAAATATAAAGCTGACGTAATTCTCTATTGAATGAGTGAAAAAAGCATATTTTGATTCATGTTTTTATAAAATAAATTTGAATTAATGAGACCATCAAAAATCTATGTGAAAAGTACATGCTACCTAAGTAGTTATTTTTTGCTAAGTACGGCTTCTACAGGAAATGAAAAAGAGGTGCATTTAAAAACTGACATCCTGCCGAAGCCGAAATATTATAGGATTATGTCGCAAGGTAATATGTATCGGAACCCCACCTAAGTAATCCTTCTTAATCGGAAACGCATTTTGGAATTTCGGCTAACATTTCATGAGATCGGTCACTCAGTGTATATAAGACTACACATGGAAGCAGGCGAAGTCCTCAAGTGGTTCTAGCTACTATGCTTCATAAAGTCAGATATCACTGTCTTTGAAATAATAAGTTTTTATAAAAAGGTGGCCTTAGAAAAATAAAAGGACATCTTTCAATCCTCCTTAAAGGGAACAAATGGTTGCATATGACTCGCGAGCGCCAGAGGGAATAACTGTACACTAGCAGGTTGCCATTTTCCCCAGGATTGAGGCAAGTCACAGAGACTGCGCTAATTCCGAGCGAAATTCAACACGCCTCGATGCACAAATAGGCCTGGGATTATGTTCCTTACCCAGCGGAACGACAGCCCCAGTTAAGCTATTATTTCTAGTTAACGGCTAATGCAGGGATTCAGATGGATCTTTCTTGAGTCTCAGCGCGAAAGGTAGTGACGCCTACTAAGGGAGGGAATTCGTAATACAAAGTTTAGCTTTTGCATCTAAACACGTCCATCTGTTGAATGGTTGAGGTAGTGTGCATTTCGAGGTAATATGATGAAGATAGAAGGCTCGTCGGAAAAAATCGAGTTGTACTCGTGAATTTTCGAGCTGGTGATATCAACCCGTCGTCAGACGAAATAAACGGAGGAGAAAGTGAAATGATCAAACTAGATTGGTTGGCGTGACAGGGCAGCCACTGATAGGCAAGCAACTAATGTATGAAGTGGGGGTGTACACAATTAGACTAGGCTCTGTGGCGGGGAGGGAAGAGGGAACTGCTGAACAGGACCCCAAAGACGTTTTCACCCTAATTTGATGGGAATAAGCAATAGAGACAATTATGCAAAAGTTTTTGTTGCATTTTCCTACTATCCACTGCAGTCATCTGATCAGCCAACATTACATGAAGACGTTTGGTGGTTGAAAAGCGCCCACTAATTCCTACAGGTCACGGTTCTTTTCTCAAAATACTTATTTTATTCAAGATTCCTGCCTAAGTGAATATTTTATGCTGGAAGGTATGTGTCAACAGTGGGTGCAGCCAAAGTCACATAAATAACATTTTCCGCTAAAATAGAAGATAGAATTTGACATATACAATGTTTATCGTTTCGCGCCTGCAGAAAGAATAAAAAAAGATGCCTTTAAGTCGTTAAGTTAGGTTTCTTACGCATATAAGTTTAAAGATGCTTGTTTTGATATTTTGTGATTTTATTCTACATTAACATCAAACAAATTACCTAACCGGCGGTGTAGGCAATAATTCTCCACATAAATCAGCGGTCAAAGGCAATAAAAAGCGCCTTAGATGCGAACTTCATGGGCAAAATAGTCCAGCACAGTCCCAACGATTTGAGTCAACATGCCGGGCATTATACTGCGTAAGTTGCAGGCGGTCGTGCTGCAAGGGCTTTGACCCTGGGTCAAAGAGGATTGTTTAAATTAACCGCGGATTTGCGAGTTCAACCAACTGAATAATTGTCAAGGTCAGGGGAGGAGGTGGGTCAGTTTAAAAGCCGTTCTATTTATTCCGTGCGCTCGTGCTAGGCAGCTCCACCCAATGGCTGACCTCTAAGAATAGACAGCTATTTAATCCGTGTGCATTCAAAAAGGGGCAAACAATGGTTTCTGCACGTAACAAAGGAAATGACGCTGTTATTCTTTATCACAGCTACTTCCTGAAAATATGAAGAGTTCATGCACCTAAAGAAGCCTAGTCCGAGCAAAGTCTGCAGTAAATACAACAGGAACTGCACGATAAGCTCGGCTGATAGAAATCTCCCGTCGTAGAGGATTAAACGGAATTATCACGTTTTAGTTCAACGAGTGTCACCATTAACGGCGGGTCAGGAATGACTTTCGCGTCAACTTAAAAAAAGGTAAAAAGATCTATCCACTAACCGACACACGACAGGTCTCGATTCTCTCCACTATCAAATTGTGAAATTGAGTCCAAATGACTGAAAATGTGATCGAACATAGTGACTGACCAGGCATACGTCTACGTCCTTCCTTTTGTGTCCTAAACACACATGGTTGTTTTTTTCCTCACATTGAACCATACTTAGAGAACTCAAGAAATCGTGTCTGTGAGCGCTGTTATATAATGTTGGTTAAAGAGGCCACCGAAAATAAATGCATAATGACTCGATATAACCAATGACTAAGTATCCTCGGGAATGGGTAATAAAATTAACCGTCAGAAAACAAAAACGCCTTGGGCATAACCTTGAAGCCCGGGTCAGAAAAGTGCATCCTGAAATCATTTTAAAATTTTAAGTAGGCAAAACAAAATTTGAACAGTTATTTTTTGAGGTCAGTGTCAAGGAAGCTATTGGCGGCTTACTTGTAGTCCACTGACAGCCGGAAAGCATACAGAAGATTTGTAATCGATGCCTGCTTAAGTATGAGTCGACCAATGATATTTAAGAGCGCTTTTGAAATTGAGTTGTTATTTTTTCACCTCTATTTCCTAATAAAAACCCACCGCCTGAAACCGATAACTTAGCCTACGAAAGTTGGACCTTTCTCCTCGTCTACTGACTACTCTTGCATATCTGCGAAGTAAACAAAGTTCTTGTGTTAGTTGCCCAGTCCAGCAAGGTTGGAATTCGAGTTCTTCGCTTATGTGGTGTCCTAGTGCTTAAAGTTATCCAGCAAAAGATGTTGCAAATTTTAAGGTGAAATCCGAGAAATTCGACTCTAGCCATAGCAACTGTGATTATACAACGACTCAGGGAGATGACGGTTGTCGTAGTATCTTCTCACTTTGATTGAAAGCATATGCTTATTTATCACCTACGCCGTCGTTGAGGATTATAGTGTGGTTTCCAGCTTAACATGACAAAAGTGTCCAGCGAAACTCCCCCCCATCCCAATCTCGTTGAAATTCTATTTAAAAGAAAGATGAACAGAAAATGTCCGTAAGTGGGAAATCGTTGGATAAGCAATACATGTTCCATTTTTTTGTATTTCTACGCCCAGGCATATGAGAAAGTGCACAATGATAGTTCGGCCGTCGCATCCGACGATGTCCACCGTATGCTTCACAGCAGGGCGAGAGCAGGGACGGAGACTTGCGAGTGCCCTATAGTAAGATTGGACTTGTGATGTACCTACCACACTCTCTCCTCCTCTCTCACCTGGACCCGGTGTCAAGACAGAGTCAAAAGGACCGGAGAAGGCGCATGACAAAGACAAGAGAGACTGGAATGGCCATTTCTGGCTTATTGGCCGTCGTCAGTCTGCCATACCCAACCGCGAAGTGTGAAACACCTGGAACTCGATCCCGCGACCTGTTGGTTAGAAGTCCAACACCCCTAACCACTGAGCCACGGGCTCGTTGTCCTGTCGGTTTCGATCGGGTGTATATTATGTACTGCATAAAATTGAAAAAATCCATTATATTGTGCAGC
The DNA here is from genome assembly GCA_902702965.1 of Spirometra erinaceieuropaei. Lineage (NCBI taxonomy): Eukaryota > Metazoa > Platyhelminthes > Cestoda > Diphyllobothriidea > Diphyllobothriidae > Spirometra > Spirometra erinaceieuropaei. The sequence goes on along the minus strand of CACRXP010000374.1, from coordinate 456,950 downwards.
ACAGTAAAGAACACCCTGCTTTAAGTAGATTAGGGTCGTACTATTAGAAAAGCTTCTGTTTTACAAGAACTGGTGGCGTGATGCTTACTGCTGCAAGCATGTCTCACAAAAATAAAACTGAGTTGATTTTTCTATTGTTAAAGTAATTTTAAAATGCGTAGATTGGAGTTCGACTCCTAGCTGCCGCTACAGGCGATCAACACCTCGAACTCCTCCTTGTCAATGTAGTGAATGATTATGCTATTTTAATTGGAAGACAGTGTTTTGAAATTTTTAAACGTTTATTTTAAGACTGTGACTGACTTAATGAAATCCTACCACATTATTGGGAACACCTAGATGAAACTGCTGGCAACGTGACCCCAGAATTCAAGGTCAAAGGTGGTCCGGAAGACTTTACTTGCAGTGGCCACTTGTGCATAAGTAGAGTTAGAACCTCAAAAATGAGAAGAGGGTAGGGTCCTTGGTCAGCGCATCACATGGAAAAAAATCTAAACACTTCGTTTGTCCTCATAATTGGCAAGAAAGCATTCAAAATCTCTACTCAGAATGGGGGAGTGTTCATTTACGATTCCTTATCGATTCCACAGCGATCACTAAATGTGGTGACGACCGACACCCACTGGACAAATGTGCATTAGGCATGTCAAAATTGGAAACTGACGGAAATCACACAACCAGGCACGCTAACGCCAGGAAAATACCTTGCCCTTTCGTCCCCCCCCCCGTCGAAACTCCCACATCCAACACTGGAATCAGTCTTCTTGTCGTACTGACGGTGACAGTTATGAACGGCTGTCAAGGGATGAGGTCATAAAAGACAAAGGTCTCGGGTTCACCTGCCATTGTCGATTGGTAGACCCGCCTACGACCCAGAATCAAAACCTTTTTCAGGTGTTGGTATCCAGACCAAACTGTAAACGCAGTCATACCTCCGCACTTTGCCACCTTCTGCTCATATAACATCATTATTCTAAGGGTCACCACTATGAAAAGATACAGCTTGTCACAACTGCTTCCTAGGGCTTATGAGTGGACTCTCATAGACAGGCAATTAAAGACAACTTCAGTTGAATCGCCAGTCACTTTTGGCTTTAAGCAACACAGTGCTCCTAAGGTCGTTCCGTTGAAAATTCTTCCCTAGCAAAGTGAGATCTTCTGGACAGCCTGGGGTCAGGTTTTCGGATCCCTCCTCGCCTCGTCCTACTGAATACCTCTCTACAATGTATACAAGCTGACAAAGCAGATTCCACTTCTACGTCCGTTCTAATCTCCCTGATCTTTAATAAGCTTCTTCCCTAACGTATCCCTTGCTCCCCAACTATTTATTGTTCCCTAATCCCCTTTTATGGTTTATTAAAACAGAGCTGTAGATATAAAAGTATTCTTTGTCCTCTACTGTCGTTCGGTCTCGTTCTTTTCTGTCCAATTTCTCAGCATACGACAGCAGAATTCGGTGGTTATGCAGGTCAACAACGGGACTCGCCAGTAGTCACGCATGCAACTCTAATGAGGTTCCGTATATTTTTCTACAAGGCACCCGTTCTCTCACGAAGCACTGTGATAGCATTCACCAGCTTGGAGGTTTAACATGATCATCATATTGAAGAAGCTTCAATTCTTCAAAAAGAGAATATGCACGCGCCTTGTCCTCCTTTTCGCAACGTGCCTGTGGAAACAAAATAAAATCTTAACGCGAATCCAAGTGACTTCTGTTCTACGATAAGTGGTCACCACAAACTGGCCACGCCAACGCGATCGTAGTTTGGCGGAACCAGCTGACAAAATAGGGAAGCTGGGTCCTATTTATTCCTTGACACCAAGTGAGTGTGTCAGATGTTGGCCATGGGGGCAATCAACGGTCTAAACCTTGATGAGAACACTAGAGAAGTAGCACTGCTTCATGGCATCAAAATATATCTCCAATTAACAGTCGGGGACCATTTCGGCTGCCAGGGGGAAGGCAGGTTGTGTTATGGATTCTCCGAAACATGTCAAAAAGTGTATCAATGTCCGAAAGGTCAGATCTGGCTATCAGTGTAGGCAAAAAATTACTACGACTAATGAGAATCGATTCACGCGAACCCTGGCATAAATGCATACGCAAAGGAAGTGCCCCCTCCAGTTGCATTTCTTAAAACGAGGAAGTATTTACATGACAGGGCAGGACACGTTCTTCATGTATTCGACACAATATATAGAAAAAAAAACCATTCACGGGGTAAGCTTAGAAGTCCGTTTTTCGCACTGATCCTATAGTAGAAGCGCACACTCGAGAGTGAACAAGTTTAAGGCGAAATCTTACCGCCTCACAGCCAAGCCGTCATTCATGGTATGGCCAGCGGTGATCCAGCGCCTTCTGAGGGGACCAGGCGTGAAAAAATCAATAACCCTTTTTGACACGCGCGTGGATTCGGACCTTGCGCCTTCGTTTCCCACGCCCAGCTGCGTGTCTACTCAACCCCAGAAGGACGCCAACGCGGTCAGTATAGCTGTTATTTATCTGCCACGAGACAGCTCAACAAACGAGAGGAGAATCTCGTGTCACCAGAGTGAACCGGCCCGCTAATGAACTCAATTAACGTGCCCCCGAGACAACTTGGACCCTGCAAACTGCCCGAGAAATGCGGAGGCAACTCCACCCTAAGTGCTTCGTATATACCTATGGACAATCCGGTTATAGATAAAAAACCTCTGATCCCTGAAACTGTACTTTCAAGGTGCTCGGTCAGTTGAGTGATAATTATGTTGACCGAAATTCGCCACCCAGACATAAGGGTGAAAACCAAACACCCCCCCC
>CACRXP010000374.1:439411-453998 GCA_902702965.1 Spirometra erinaceieuropaei | reverse complement strand
ACGTTTCAATATTACGGTTAGGCTTCTCAGTTACGGCTATGTCTAAGGGCTACGGTTACGTTTACGATTTCGGTTAGGGTTAGGGATGCCGTTAGGGTTAACGGTTAACGTTTACGGTTGAGGTTAGGATTAGGGTTAAGTTCGCCGTCCGCTTCCCATTCCTGGCTACCAACTGCGATCTTGCCCTTAGACGGGACGGCCTTAGCCGTAGTCACATGTTCTTGAATTCGCGTTTTCTACTGGACCCCTCTGCGAGACCAACACCTCTGAGGAGTATACGGCGGCTTATCCCTTCCTGACATTTGGCATGAGGGGCGGCAGCGGAGTGAAGTTACTTGGAGGGCGATGACGACCGTAATCCTGACAAAAAAGATTACTGGAGAGGTGGGAGGTAGGCAGATGATAAAGAGGAAAACTCGGCTTTCCGGTGGGATTCGAGTCCATGACAGCAAGGGAAGGCCTGAGTACAGTCAAAGATCCACCCACCTGAGCTACGAGGCCCCACCGGGAGACGTGAGTTAAATCACACATGGATCAAATTACCCGCCCAACCTGCTGCAACGTCTGGAATCCACCAAATCTGATACAGTAGGCTGACTGCCAAAGTAATCCACCTAGAATCTACCAGATGGTTACCAAGGTCACGTAATTAATAGGTTTTTGGCCGTTTACATGAAGGAAGGGTCGTTCACTGGGCGGGGTGGATAACGACAAGGTGACGTTTCATTGAAAGCATAACCATGGCTGGCATCAGACTTGTAGATAAGTATGGTCTCCCCAAGGAGGTTACATACCATACCCTTGCCGGTATCTGTTCTGAGGGTATAATGGCTCAACATAGGTTAACATAATCTTTCTGCCTAAATGCAACTTTATCAGGCGCCCTGTACAGCCAACACCATGGGCTGTAGATTAACAAAATAAGCTAGTTTCAGACAATGTGCAATAAAAACTGAAATCGCCTGCTAAAGTAGCCAATATCAACAACACTGGTTTAACCCGCCCCAGGGTCTGCGGCACCATACAGAAATGTTAATCATGCCCTGTGGTTGTTCGCTGGACCCCGGCGATAGTTGTTGTCCGGTTCGAGTTCCATCCTAGAACCCTGAAGACCGGCGACTTCATAATCATAGCTGCTCCTATTTGACCGCCGCAGCGGCGGCAGCTAAGTCTGATAGGAAACTGGAGAGAGGTAATACCGCGGACGAGGTGACTTTCGGTCAACGGAGTCTAGAACTGAACGATTAGAGATGCAAAGTTTTTACAGCATCACTACAGAAGTTCTATCTGATTGGAGGTGGAGTTCTACGTCCGAGGTGCGGTCCTTTGGCCAAACTCGCAGCACCCTCCAGGGATATCGAGCTTTCAAAATGCGTCGACTTATTTCAGGTCACCAACCCCTTGGAGGACACGTTCCGCAGCCCTTAGGGCGGGACGGCCTTAGTCGCAGTCACATGTTCTCGAGTTCGCGTTTTCTACTGGACCGCGCGGCGAGACCAACATATCACCTCTGAGGAGTATACGGCGGCTTATCCCCTCCTGACATTTGGTATAAGGGGCGGCAGCGGGGTAAAGTTTCCCGAAGGGCAATGACGACCGTAATCCTGACAAAAAAGATTACTGGAGAGGTGGGAGATAGGCAGATGATAAAGAGGAAAACTCGGCTTTCCGGTGGGATTCGAGTCCATGACAGCAAGGGAAGGCTTAAGTACAGCCAAAGATCCACCCACCTGAGCTACGAGGCCCCACCGGGAGACGTGAGTTAAATCACACTTGGATCAAATTACCCGCCCAACCTGCTGCAACGTCTGGAATCCACCAAATCTGATACAGTAGGCTGACTGCCTAAGTAATCCACCTAGAATCTACCAGATGGCTACCAAGGTCACGTAATTAATAGGTTTTTTTGACTGTTTACCTGAAGGAAGGGCCGTTCACTGGGCGGGGTGGATAACAACAAGGTGCCGCCCTCCGCAACGGCGCAGTAAGAGTAACGCAGTTGTTGGGCGGTCTGAATGATGCCCATCCGACATTGACGCAGGTTTAGCAGGATCTTCGTAAGATCGACGTCTTGCATGGACTCACGCGACTCAATCTGAGGTAAAAATATACAGGGTGGTTAGGAATCAGGTGAAAACAGCATATGTCATGCTACTGGAGACTTGAACATTGACTACAGGTGTCAAAAATCCGGGGAAAATGACATAAATCTTCAACTATGTTGTCAAGCATAAAAACTACTTGGGTAAGATTGCAGCACTGTTTGGCATGGAAAGAATCCCAAGTTAACACATGCACTAGATCATGCCGGAACTCAGTGGAGATTCTTCTCGGTTACCAGTAAAAAATCGCACTTAGAAAAAATCACTAATTATGCAGTACTTTTACCACAGACTTTGCTGGTTGTTTAATTTCCCAGAGATTATGGACCGACAACTCATTCATAAGGCCAATTTTGTAGGAAATTACGTCTCCAAGAGGTATAACCGCTGAACAGACATTAATCGTTCAGTCGATCAATACTGCCTGCGAAAAAGATAACACATGATTTACATTCGGTTTGTGTAGTTCCCTGACTCGAGCAGATGTCACAATGGGACGTGTGAATTTGCCTAGGAAGAGGCACAGCGGGTGTTTTTACTTCAAAATAAATGCAAATTAGTAAACTTGTTGAGAGCGCAGTGCAACCATCTACCAGGTAGGAAATTCGAAGACGAAGTTTTCTACGAAATAAGCATAAGAAAACGAGCTTCTATGCATCCGCTTTGCGAGATACGATTAAAGTTAAGTAGGCACCCAACTTGGGCAGGAGTTTTTCCCCGGAGTTCGATTTATACGGGTGTGGCAGGGAAAATATCACCCTGTACGAATTAACTTGTGGGTATTCCATGGGAATTAATAACGGAATCTCACCTCGGCGTTATTTTCCATCTGAAAGCATCTTGACAGGTTTCGGTCAACTTTTCATTCTAGCAAACTGTAAAGTTTGGAGTCGCACAGGGTGCCTATCTATATATTCTTGAGAATCAACATAATCTCTTAAAAACATGCAGATTTAGTGGTGTTCAAAAAGCCCAGAGCATACTGTGAAGGCAATAATCTGTAGTGCGAGTTCGTCATCGGACATACAGCGAGTGTGCAAAACAGCTAACACCAAAAGTGTCTAAAAAAACAACCATTGTCTGGCGTTTGCGCCAAAGGGTGTTTGCTGTGTGCCAGCATCCCCTTCGGGCTGACTATCTTTTCTCCCACTTCTCCCCGGAAAGTATGCATGTGGAATCCATATATATATATATATATATATATATATAAGCCAAATGATATATGATGCATTTGAGAGCATGGTTTCAGGAAATTCTCGGTCCGGCACAACTAGGGATTTTACCTAGTGTTGCCTAGGTACCAGTCGAACCAATGAATGGTCCCCAGGTTATTCGTTCGAGCCTTGTCAGTTCTCATGTGAGCCTCGTTAGCCAAACGCGGTTGATAGAAAAGGCTAGAGCCTTCTACATGCGCACGGGGAAGCATACACATGCGAGGTTGCTACCCTTCTCTCGACTTCCCCGGGGGACTCATGTTTCGTTAATATTTCTCGATGCACGCTGGGTTGAGTGTGGGTGATGGCCGAGTTGCTGATACCGAGTAGACCAATCAGAGACGTAGCTTAACGACCAAAAAAGTGCAGATGGCTATAATCACGTGAATTGGCCTTCTTCGTTCGATGTTAAAAATATTGCTACCTAATTTCAGTCACAGGAAAGTAGTGTTGTATGCAGCTGGTCAGCGCTTGGAATTCTCCACGCTCTCCTCGCAAGTGGTTCCGCATTTGGTCACTGCTGACATTCCCCTTCCCCCTTTGAGTAACCCTCTTTTGAGCGTGATCGGAGTTCTTTTAATTAACTAGTTTTTGTATTATGACCTTGAGCTGGGAATTCGATTTGGTCGAACAAAGGAATTCTTTGTCTAGGGTATCCCTTGTTGAGGTGTGTGCGTTTTTAATTATTACCTTATTCTATCAATAGTACCGTAAATACACCAAAATCTGTTTTGGCTTGTACGCGTGACTTAATTTATCAAGAATTATACATTGAGCATGGTGGGAAGTTGAGACAATGCGCTTGGCGAAGTTCACGAAGGGACGGTAGTTCAGACAGGTGAGAACGGACACAGATTACGTGTGGAAAGGGTTTGCGATCAAAGAAGTATCTTTCGCAGAAAATTCGAACGGACAGAGGCTCAGTTTCTTGGGGGGGGGGGGGGGGGGCAATTTGGACTACTCAATTTTCGTCAAAATCCTGACGCCGAGCAGAAGAGGAGATTGCTACAAGAAGTCGTCTCACTACTGACGAAGACCATGTGGTGCCCCAATGGGTCGGGAATTCGTCAGGCCCTTAAAACGCAGGCCGACAGCTAATAGTAACTGAACTGAACACAATTCGATCGTCCGGATCGAATGTCGGACGACCGAACCACGCCATACTTTACCGGGCCTTTTCAGCTTAGAAAGCAATACAGGACCGTGATAACAAGCTTATTGTAGATAAGGTAGAAAGAGGCGACGCTGCAATTGTTGCATTCAGAGGGTGGGCGCGTGGTATTGAACGACAAATGCCGCACTTTTAACACATCATTCCGTGGCAGCAATGGTAGTTCTAGTTGGCTTGGGCAAAACGTGTTAAAATCGACGAAAGTAAAGGGGAGACCGCCAAATTTTGTCCCTACTCACATGCGGTGGGCAGCAGTGTAAATTGCTAGACGCGTAAACGAAATTTTCAGCCAGTAAAACACATTAGGTGCTGGGAATGCACCAAGACGTAAACAGAAAGCCAATGTCAAGCATCCTTGGTGGAGGAGAGTGGGGAGGGTTACGTCGGCAGAACAAATCATGGTAGGGGGCGCTCACCGATCGTTCTTACGGAACTCGCTCGTTTCGTTATGCCTTACGGGCTCTCTCAAGTCCAACCAGCAGCCGCACAGCGGCGCATGATATAGGATCAGTGAGCACCCCCTACCATTGTATATTCCCGATCGAGACCGACAGGGCAACGGGCTCGTGGTCCTGCAGTTAGAGGCGTGGACTTCTAACTAACAGGTCGCGAGTTCGAGCCTCGGGTGTTCCACACTTCGGGGTTGGGTATGGCTGGCTGACGACGGCTAATAAGCCAAAAATGGCCATTCCAGTCTCCCTTGTCTTTGTCAGTAATGCCATTCTGTCTATATATCATGCGCCGCTGTGCGGCTGCTGGTTGAGCTCGAGAGAAATCCCTTAAGGCACAACAGCACGAGTGAGTTCAGCATGAACGATCGGTGAGCGCCCCCTACCATTGTATATTCCCGATCGAAAACAGACAGGGCAACGGGCTCGTAGCGCAGTGGTTAGAGGCGTGGACTTCTAACTGACAGGTCGCGAGTTCGAGCCTCGGGTGTTCCACACTTCGGGGTTGACTATGGCTGGCTGACAGCAACTAATAAGCCAAAAATGGCCATTCCAGTCTCCCTTGTCTTTGTCGGTAACGCCATTCTGCCTAGACCGAATCATCCTGAAGCTCAACTTCTGCTCCCAGACTATCCTCGGCACTTCCACAGTGCTTGGTTCTTCGTTAAGACGTGACACTGTCTAGAATAGGCAATCGGATAAACAGATGGTGTCACTTCGCAGGGCAGAGATACGTGAGGCTCACCGCCGAGTTGCGTTCACGTCAAAGCACTTTTTCTTCCAATGGCGGGTGCATGCGTACCTCCACACGACATGCTGACACAAGCGTGTGGCTAAAAATGCTAACGCCAGGGTGAGAGGTTGCAAATGCGAGCTGTGACAAATGTTGGCATGGCGACCCGTACTCTGCGCATTAGTTCGCGCACACTATGGTTTATAGACACAATGAAAGGCAAAGGTGTCAGGGGCGTTAAGGGCCTGGCGCGATCCATAACTAATGAATAGGCTCGGCTCTCGTAAACGACAGGGGGTCACCACTGCCTTCAAGGGGGGGCATGATGGTGAGAGACTTGAGAGCGTTGTTGGTGGCGAGGCAGACTAGCTGTCTCACACCCTCTTCCCGTCCTCACCATGTTTCAACGCTAAGAGACAGTAATGAAGACTGGTGACGGGCGGGGATGTAGTGAGTGAGGGCAAGTCAGTGTGTACGACAGAGGCGCCGTCCCTGACAGTTCAACCATCGATTTCGATGATGTCCACCGTATGCCCCACAGCATTATGGGAGCAGGGACGGTGACTTGCGCAGGGGTTTATAGTGCCAGTAGACTTGCGCTGCATCTACCTACACTCTCTCCTCCTCCCCCGCCTGAGCCCGGTGTCAAAACAGAGTCAAGAAGACCGGAGACGAGGGAGGCCGCAGGTGGATGGCTCGGACGGATCCTCACCTTGGCGTTCCACCACACCCCCTGGTCCACACAACAAATAACCGTCCCTAACAACATACGAACCAGGCTTCAAGGAGGGGGGGACCTCGAATCTTGCATATACGAGGGTGTGGTAAAGGTCAGGTGGAACAAGCCCATACTCCCTGTCCCTCTTCTCTGCTTCCCATATCAACGGCTAATACGAGTAAGGGATATATCTATCACAGTGCAGGATGTGGTGCAATTTCCCTCCCTAGTGCATGGTCCACGCACATTTGGAAAACGACAAAGGGAGGTAGGGGAACGCACGTAGCCAGCAGGTCGATAGTTCGTGGCCGCTTCGCAAAAAACCTACCTGGCAGGTCGGCCTATCATTAGGTGCCGTTTACCTGTTCCACAATGGCAATGCTAGTACCTTCCATCGAAATGGCTGTCAATCAGGATCGTGCCCTTTTCCGATGTTAGAAAGTTTCAGCAACAGCTTGTGACTATGGTTGGGTGTTACCATGGCTGTGGCAATTCTACAGCAGTTCCCCTCTCTCTTCTGATTTACGCGAGTTCGCAAAAAACGGCCGCATTGCTTGTTTGCATCACAGCCGTTGAAGACAAAAAAAACAGAACAACGCCATAATCTGACGGGCGCTTCTGACATGGCCGTTCGGGAGCCTACTTCCCATGCTTAGCGCAAAACGGTCGTATTAAATGATGTCCATTTCGGCGAAAAGGTGTGTAGGCTACAAAGAGTTCACACTTGCAGGGTAACAATCGGGAGATGGCACCCAAAAAAGTCCGTTACCTAGAAATAATACCTTTAACAATGGACTCAAGCGCCTTCAGGCTATATCAGCGGTTTCAGGCCAACTTTCACGCACTACTTGGACTTTCTGAGACGGCCTAACATGGGCTGGCTGAACGCACATCGCAGGAGGTTACATGGACGATGGTCGCCATTACCCAACCTTCCCCATCGTTACACACATACACCTGAATATACGGCATACATTCGTATTATGACAGTCTATTACAAAACAAAATCACTTTAAAATGGGATAAGTCTGCACAACATGGGACAGGAACAGTTCCCAGGCGTCTGTCAAAGACATGACATTGAGGCCAAACCAAAGACGATACTATAATTCGTCTCTGTTGGCCCACACAGCTCGACCACATACTGGGCCTCCCTCGTGGAGTTTCCTTTTCAGTCTACTCAGGTATGCCTCAATGGCATTGGCGTGCCGTCCGGTGGTAGGGTCCTTGAAGTTCTTTGAGTGGTTAACATAGAAATGTGGATAACCTTCTGAGGGTTAGTTTGCTTCAGAGTGAGCAGGTTACTAAAACTCTTCATTGGGTCGAGCTAGCTTTAACCAGGCAAACTGTGTCGTAGAGACCGATGGAGGACTGGTGACACGCACGGGGGATCGTGCCAAGGCGCTGAAAAAAGGTAGACCGGGGTCACAGCAGGGCACACATGCTTCCTTTGAAGACACTGAAATGACTGACGATGAGGACAACCACAGACCTCGCGGAGACCCCAGAAGTCGGAAAAACAAGCACACCTCCATCAATCGCTACATGATCCCATTGGAGCCTATCAGGCCCTCCAGACACCTCAGTTGATGACGCTGTGTGGTTCAAAACAGGCAGAATACTGATAGGGAGCAAGCGCGAATGTGGGGAGTGGAGTGACAATGAATGTCAGTGCAAATGCCGACAATAACGGCGCGAGGAGTTTGGCAGCCCTCACGTCCAACGTCCCCAGTCCACTGCTTAGGGCCGGTGTGCCATCTGAGAGCAGAGTCGCGTGAATGACCCCTGATCCACAATCAGACAAGGCAAACGTGAACACTGTAAAAGGCCGTGGAGTGTAGTGACACTGTACTTTCAGACGATGGAGAGTTCGTTCGTCTTCGAAAAGTCAGGGTAATAAACGGATGGTAGGGCACTGTCTCGATGAACGCCAAGTCCAGCAGTTGGAGCACAGCCATCTGACTTACTTGTACCTGATACGGTTGCGGACATGCCTGAACTAGCCGGTCTCGCTGATGTCACGAACTGTACCTCTCCATGCACGACGATCTGCGGCAGCAGATCTGGACAGCTCAACGTATTTCCCTTCGCCAACGACGGAGGCCGAATAACGAGGGTCCAAGAAACACCTCCATATCTTGAGGAACTGTGTCGAGCCAGGTTTTCAGTTGACCCCATCTTCGACTTCTCCAATGGGGTAACGGTGTCCGATCGAAGAGAGTAACACTGAACTCCGGACGTGTATAACCAAGAAAATGCCCAAGCCACCTCAGTCGTCTTTCTTGGATGGCCTGAGTTATCCTTGCGATGTTGTCGCAGCGAGCGCGGGCTGCTTCATTTGAGACGAAGTCGGGAAACTTCACTCGAAGGATGGTCCTCAAGCAGCGGTGATCAAATACCTCCTATTTTCGCTCGTCCTACACTCGCACAGCCCAGCATTCACAATCACAAAGAAGGACAGACCGGACAGACGTACGGTACACGCGGATCTTAGTTGCGATGGAGAGGTCGCGTCGAATCCATAGGCATTTTCTAAAGCTTGAGAAAACCTGTCGGGTAGCATCAATTCGGGATGCAATGACGTCCTTACTCTGCCCATTAGGCAGCGGCCTCGCCCCGAGGTATTTAAAACTGTCTACTTCTTCAAGTTTACAGCCATCAATCCCGAGGGGTGCCTTCTCCTAGTCAGGATTCAGCTTGAAAACACTTTGGTCTTCCCAGCATTTATGGATAAACCGACCGATTCAGCGACCTCGTTTACCCGCGGCACCATAGACTGCAGATCACCAAAACTTGAGGCAAGTAAGGCAGTTATCATCGGCATATTCGAGGTCAGTCAGTCGATGTCCGGGTGCAAATTCAACACCGTCACCTTCATATAGGACCCTCCCAAGAATCCAGTCAATAGCGTAGTTGAACAGAATGGGCGACAGGATACAACCCCGTCGGACGCCAGACCGAATACCAAACGGTTGGGAAAGATTTTTGCGGACCAGGAGTCTCGCAGTAGTGGAGCGATAATAGGCCTTGATCATGGCCATGATTTTTGCCGGTACACCATCTGGCGCCATTATCCGCCGCAGGGACTCATGGTGAACGGAATCGAACGCGGCGGCAAAGTCAATGAAGCAGATGACCATCGGTTGTTGGTAGCTATGGCGAAATTCGAGAATGCGCTGCAGTGTGAATATCTGGTCTGCGCATCCACGTCCAGCACGAAATCCGGCCTGGTTGGGCCTCGTTCTGGAGTCACGCATAGCCTGGAATCGCCTGAATAGAACAATGGCGAAGCCATCTGACGACAACAAACAAGACAGACGTAATCTTTCAATCTCCCTTTTCTTGGTGGATGTTACTTCCCTCCGGTCATAAGTAAAGTAGGGTTGGGGTAAAAGTTCCGTATGCCGCTCGAGTCTCGACAATAACGGCACTTTACGACGATTTCACCGAACAGGTCATAAAACCGGCCCTAACTCACATATTCGTGAATCTAAACGTACACTCTTCAGTTTTCTGCTGCTCTGCGAGTCAGTTGCCACGTCGTGGGAAAAAAACAGTCGCCGATTGCAGCCATTAAAACGACATAGAATGGATGCAGCCGCCGCTGTTGGGTAACCGGCAATCAGTGCAATGTCCCAGATCGAGGGCAGCTGTCTCGCGCGCGGGCTGCGCATTCCTAGATCAACCGAGTGGACACACACACACATGATGGGGCTTATTTTCCCACAGCCTACAAGATGACTGTGCGCACACGAACCAGACTACGGAAACTCAAGGGAACGCAGGAGGAGGCTTGTAGATTGCGAAAGGAAGTGTTCCAATGATTGCATATGAAGATCTTTCCCGAGGATCACAGAGAAGCCAGCAATCCGGGCTCGAACTTGACTAATGCCGCTCGACAAATCGAAGGACGCAGCTTAGCGACGCACGCAGATGTGTGCGTGGGGGTCAAAAGATCGGGAGGGGGAGGGGAAGGGGGGAGCGTCGCAGGAAGAGAGACGGGGTAAAAACGCGTACGCGGAGCGCGAGAGCATAAAGTGGGCGAGCAGGGAACGTACACGTCACCAGTGTCTCACCAGCGTAGCTGACAGACGCACACACAAGTCAACTCTGTAGGGTATCAAGTACTTAAAACTGACGACTAGTCAACTACTTTGGAAGATTCTGTTTTTTAGTTAATTTGTTGGTGGTGAGAGATACAGCAATAAAGGTATACCTGGAAATCCGTGACCAGCAGACCAAGCAATGCATTTTTGTTCGGCTTAATCAGAAACTTCGGTCAGACATCTGGTCAGGCGTTGATTGCCCAGTGTGCATAAAATGCATCGGAGTTGTCTAACCGGGAAAGAGTTAAATGTGGCAGAGAAAAGGGCCAGATCGCAGTTGGTAGCCAGGGCCCGTATTACAGGTGGCGGAGAGTTGTTTACTGAGGCTATTTTGTGGGGCTCCATGATCACATCTGATCCATGTGACTTCCGTTTTACGTTTGAGGATAGGATTAGGGTACCGGTTAATGATTTCCGATTTTCGGACTAGGGTTATGCCTTTAGGCTTAGGTTTTCGGGTTACGGTTAGGGTTTGAGCGTACGATTAGGTTTCAGTATTACGGTTAGGTTTTCCAGTTACGGCTATGTCTAAGGGCTACGGCTATGTTTACGATTTCGGTTAGGGTTAGGGTTGCCGTTAGGGTTAACGGTTAACGTTTAAGGTTGAGGTTAGGATTAGGGTTAAGTTCGCCGTCCGCTTCCTCATTCCTGGCTACCAACTGCGATCTAGTCGAGAAAAGTTTTCAGCAGCATGATTAGTGCAACCGGCCGGAACTGAGGACGGCGCCAGTTGCTTGAGAATTGGAACGCTACAAGGTGGACATCGCTGCCCTCAACGTGACCTGTTTCTCCAAACAGGGTGGAGGTGGTTGCCAGCCCTCCAAAGGCAGGACAATGTGACGCGGGAATCGTCCTGGCCATCCGGACGACATCGTGGGATGACCGTCCTGTCTGCCAACATGTAATCGACAGCCGCCTCATGACCCTGCGCTTGCCTCTTCAAGAAGCCAATTTCGCCATTGTTGTCAGTGTGTACGCCCCACCAATGACAAGCTCTGTGACAAGCCACTGTAAGCTAGACCACATCACCACAAATTTTCCAATCAACACATGCACCGCACGTGAATACCACCAACATCGCACAACGCAGCACCTCCCACGTCAGTGGGAAGTGAAGTGGAAAGAGTTCGGAGCGGTAGTCAAGCCAATCTACGATGCCAAAGAAAAACTTACAAGAATGTGCAAAAAACCGCCCTACATTTGGACTGGAATGTGGTGCACAACAAGAACTGTTAAGCAGTCTTCTCTCTCAGTCTCTTCTCCTGTTCAGTTCAGTTTATTTGGGGGAAGCGTAGGTGTAGAACCCTTGAACTCCCTAAATAGAGATATCTAGCAGCTGCAGAAATTTTTTTCTAAACCGGAAAGATAAACGAATTATTCTAGCGGGGATTCTTAATTGTTTTTACTTTGTTAGATTAACCTACAATATTCGTCCTTACTAGTTTAGCTTTCATGGACTCAATGTTTGTAAATTCTGGTGCAGGAGAACTATTTTTTTCGAATTTATCGATTGCAATTTGAATTTTCAGCTCCTTGATTAGGCATGACAGTCAAACGATTTAATTTTCTTGAAAATGACCGACTTGAGCTGGCTAAAAATTTGCCCATTTCAACATCACGGCAGTTTTAAATAAATCTTTTCGATTGTTAGATCTCAAAGTGAATGTCTCGGGCGCATGCATATTGAAAAAAAATTTACAATGTGGGGCGGCAGCGTTTGCTGATCGCACACGGTTCACGACATTTGGCTGAGGGTAAAGCAAGCATCGCGCACGAGAGCGAATGGATGTCGGAAGTCAGATGTCCTTTCGTGTTTTTTTTTCTCTAGCTACACTTACCGACATTTTTCAGGGTGCAGTCCCAACAGCGTTCAGGCATAGGCGTGTGCAGATAACACTTAACGAGCGCAATTAATGTAAGGAATTTTGTGTGCGTTAAAGGTAGGTGCCGTTCACGGTTTGCCTAACGCATTACTGATTGAGAATCCCAGTCAATCTTGACTGATTTCAGACAGACTGCGGTGGATTTATAGGATAAAGGCATACAATGGACTCTCGTCTCGAAATTGAGGACAAGCCTGTCAAAAAATCCAGGTATTCTGCTTGTGTTCAGAGCTACGGGAGGGTCTTGCCCTTAAATGGTGAGAAATTAGAGACTCATTGCGAGCTTTTAGTAGCCGTTGCCTTCGTACTCACAAAATACCAAACTCCCGTAGACGCGCAAAGGACGCATGTAGTCCGCCAACTCAGAGCAGGAAGACTTTTAACAGGTAGTCGCGGTGGGGCTGGCATGAATTGTACAATACTTGGAAAGTTCAAGGAACTATCCTTCCCATTCCGCACGACGAAAGACGCGTCAAAACCGACAGGTCGCCAGGACCGTTATGGCACGGGTGATCTGTAAGTGAACTGGATTGCAATGACGGAGATCTGTGCAAAACCGATCTACCTCTACCGTTTCTGCCATTAATACCCTTCAAACAGGGTTTCGCCACCACCCCAAACTGTTGGGAAAATAAACACACGATGATCCCGACTTCTGGGTTAAGCCATTTATAATCCTCAAAACGGTCTGTTCTCCTACTTGCTATGCCTGTGATCATGCCTGATCTAAACAGCCTTGATAAGGTCGCGGATTGTACCTCTCCACTCGGCTATCTGCGCCAGCAACAAAGACCACACACTGAAGGTCCGGGAACCACCTCCATATATTGACGGGCTGCGTTGAGCTAGGCTGCTTTGAGCTGATCGCCTCCTCATCTCTTCCAAGTAGGAAGTGGCATCGGGGTATAGGCACATGAACTGAACTCATGGGACGGACAACGAGAACTTGCCCGAATCACCTCAGTTGTCCTAGTTGACATCCTCATGATGCTTTTACGGCTACTTCAGACGGTCGCATTCGAGACTATGTCAATGCAGTTCACTCGAGGGATGGTTTTCAGGCAGTGGTGGTCCAACACTTCGAGCGTTTCCCCGTCTGCCGCGCACACGGCCCATCATACACAACGATACAGCAGGGTTGGCCGGACGGGTATCTGATCCACGCGGACCCGTACGTCTCTGTGGCCAGCAGCGGTCTGGCCAACGATGTCGCCCATATGTTATCCATTTGACAGCAAATTGACCCCGAGGTATCGCAAGCTGCCCACTTTTTCATCCTTATTGCCGTTAATCCAGAGAGGTACCTTCCCCTGGTCAGAAACGCAGCTCGAATGAACCCCGGCAATCCCAGTGTTTGTAAATGTACCGGTCTCACTCACTCGCGACAATGCATCCTGCAAGTCATCAGGGCTTGATGCTGGTAGGAAGATATTGTCAACGTAGTCAACGTCAGTCGGCCGGCGACAGGCGAAATATTCGAAGCGTGAGTTGATTGGTGAGCCAGTGGGCGCCGTTTAGCTCTTCCAGAATCCAGTCAATGATCTAATTAAATAGGAGAGGCAAAATAATACACTCCTTTTGCATGCCAGACTGAATGTCGAACGACTGAAAAGAATTATTGAGGACAAGAACTCAAAAGTTGCGGGGCAACAGCAGGCTCTGACCACGACATACGATTTAGTTTCACCATTAGCCATAGGGACCCATTATGAAGGAAATTGAGCGTTGCAACAATGTCGGCAATGTCTTCGGTTACCGATAACCACGAGGAAATTCAAGAGCGTGCCACAATGAAAATACCTTATTGCTGCATCCACGGCTAGCTCGAAATCTGACTTGGTTTGGTCTCGTTCCGAGTTCGCGCACATGTTAATCGTCTGAGAACTTTGCACCAATGTCGATGAGATACATGTCGCAACAGTTCTCGCACTATGTCTTATGTCAAATCTTGAAGTCGGACACAGGAATGGCCGGGCCCCAGTCAGCAGGAGCCATCACTTCTCCTCAAGTTTATTCAGTCATCTCACACGGCCGAGGTGCCAGTGTCGACACAAGACACCAAGGTCGAGTCGATAGCAAAAAATGGCCACTCACATCGTGAACGGTCAGTGCAGGAAGTCTACAACCAACTTGGCGAATAAGTTGGTAATCAAAAAAAGTAGCCAGCATAACTCTCGAGTGCGCACGGTAAACAACCCACGGATCGGCCGG